>BQNB010117767.1:0-21118 GCA_026074375.1 Tanacetum coccineum
AAAAATACAAAAAAATAGTTTTTAGTTTTATAAAAAGTACTTTTAGGTTTACAATCAGAAAAGTCATTTTCCTCACTTTTAGATTTTAATTTTTATTTTTGAGCTTTTATTTTTAATTTAAAAAATAGGATTTTAATTTTAAAAATAGTTAAAAATAGTTTTTTGAGTTTTTATGTTATTTTAGACTTTTCTAAGTTTAAAAATCATTTTTCTAATTTTTTTGGGACTTAATTTGCTATTTTTTAGATTTAATTAGATTAAATTAGTTTTTAATTCATAATAAATTCAAAAATTATAAAAAAAATATTTTTCTTTTTCCTAACATTTTCTTTTGTCTTATTTCAGGTTTAGAAATTTAGTTTGCAATTTTAAAGTTTAATTTTGTCTTATTTGCTTAATTGTCGCGCTTTATTTGTTTACCGTTAATTGTTTAAGTGTTTAATTGCTCTTAATTGTTCATTTTAATTGTTGCTTTTATTTAGTAGTTATAGATACTCAAAAATATCTTTTCTCTCATTCAAATCATAATCCAAGCTAAAGCAAGGTTTCAATTTCACAAGTCGTTGGGGAAACGACCCGGGTGATCATACTTCCCGGTTAAATATACGTATTATATATTATATATATTTTTTAGAGTGAGCTTTTCTTAAAGAAAACTTTAGGAAAGCTCTTAATTACTCTTTTGGAATATATTATTAGTATATTTTATTGTGTATCAAATTTTTGGCGCCGTTGCCGGGGACTTGTGTTAAAGATTCCGTTGTTTACGTTTGTTGATTTGGTTTGAAGATCCTTTCGTCCTCGAAAGTTTTATTTTTGTTAAATATTTCAAAAATCTAAAAAAAATAAAAATATATAAAAAGTAAAAAATATTTTTCTTTTCTTTTTAGTATAAATAGAAGATATAAAAAAAATAAAAAATAAAAAATTGTCCTTAAAAAAATAAAATAAAATACACAAAGTTGGTAAACGAACACCAACATATAATACTCTCAATCGAGGTATTATCATAAATAAGTTCCGGTGAACTTGAAAAGTTCCCAAATCGAACCAAAGATTTTAAAACTTGCCATTTGTGTCATTTACGAGGTACGACTCATCTTAAGAAGAGAGTTACCGTGAAGTAAGTTGATTATTTGGTTTTAAGTTGTCTTCCGTATATCCGTTTAAAATAGATTGTTAAAAAAAATCAAAAATTCAAAAATCCAAAAAAATTAGTGTAATTTTAGTTTGCTTTTTAATTTCTTTATTTTTAGTGCATGCGCACTCGATCTCAAGCTCGTAATCGAAATCGTCGACAACAACAAATAACAACGGTTATTGTTGAGGAACCCGAGTTTCCAATGGCCGACAATCGTACCATGGCTCAAATGCTACAAGCTCCCATCGAGGGATACGAAGATGCAATTCCACCGATAAATGCAAACAATTTTGAGCTTAAACAAACTTTGATTAATCTTGTGCAAAGTAATCAATTTACGGGTAAACAAGACCCTCATAATCATCTTCGATTTTTCAACAAGGTTACTTCTACGTTTAGACATCCCGAAGTTCCAAATACAACGATTAAGCTTTTGCTTTTTCCTTTCTCTCTCGAAGGTGAAGCCCGGACTTGGCTAGATAAGGAACCACCTCGATCGATTCTAACGTGGGATGATCTTGTCTCGAAATTCATAAACCAATTCTTTCCACCTTCGAAAACAACTTACCTTCGAAACAAAATCACTACTTTCTACCAAGAACCGAATGAAACCTTCAACGAAGCATGGGAACGTTTCAAAGAACTTCTTCGTCAATGTCCTCATCATGGTTTCTCGGAATTACATCAACTTGATACGTTCTACAATTCTTTGAATACCAATGATCAAGATGCTTTAGATTCCGCCGCGGGTGGAAATTTTCTAGATAAGATGCCTCGTGATGGTTTAGCCATTATTGAGAGTAAATCTAAGGTTCGTTATTCAAGAAGTCGTGCAATTGAACAAAGAGCGAGTACGAATGCTCCTCTTTCTACTTCTTCACCTTCTAATAATTCTTTCGAGATTCAACAAATATGGTGGCCCCGCCTTCTTGAGGCAAAAATGAAGTATTTCGGATATGAGCCGTTTAGAGAAAGCGATTAGTGAATAGAATGCTTACGACTCTGTACCGTCAAAGCATCGAGGATGTTTGTGTCCAATGTGGATCAAAACCCATAACTTTCAAACAATTGTTCGTTTTAAAATGGATAGGAATTTCACGTCTTTCATGATAACATTCATCTATTCCAACAAACCGCCGCCAGTTTGGCATTTTGTTCAAAGGAAATCCTTCCTATTTGGCAATAAGATGAGGACACCGGGTTTTAATCAACCAAATGTTCAAATCAACCAAGGAAACCAAAGCCGATATCAAGGAAACAATTTCAATTTGAATCAAAACCATAGAGCCAAGTTAAATCAAAACTATCAAAACATTTAAGGTCAAGTTTATCAACCACCAACCAATCAACCACCGGTTTACCAAGTTCTACCATTTCAAGCTCCTACGCCCCAAATTCAAGGTGTTTCAAAAACGGATTTTGAAAACTACGTCAAAGCAAACGATGCGGTGTTGAAGAATGTTTAAAATCAAGGTCAAAATTTGCAGAATCAAATGGCTAATGTTACGAGTTTGTTGACAAATCTTTGTAATAATTTTAAAGATTCCGCCTCTACTTCGAATTCAGGAAGTCTTCCAAGTCAAACCGTACTAAAAATAACACCTCCGTCAGCAATTATGCTATCTACAACAAGAGTGGTAAAACTTTGGAAGAACCTTCGACTCCTCTTGTTCCTACTCCCATTGTTTCAAATCCCCAAAAAGAACCCGAACAAAACCCGGAGACGTCAACGGAAAAAGTACAAAATCCAAATTTGGAAAATACCGCACAAGTCCCACCTCCGGAGGAAGAAGAATCCATTTTCATGGAAATCCCAAAACCAAAAGCAAAGAAAACCGTTAATGTTGAAACTCAAGAACTTAATTCTCCAAAACCAATGTCATATCAATCTAAACTTCCATACCCCGAGAGGATGAAAGTGAGAGAGAACGATAAACCAAGTGCTCAACATAGCCGGTTCCTAAAGATGTTCAAACAACTCCGTTTAGAGATTGGATTGAAAGATGCTCTTGTCGAAATGCCAAAGTTCAACAAATGGTTAAACTCGTTGCTAAGGAACAAAGAGAAGCTCGAGGAGATCGCCATCACAACTGTGAATGCTGAATGCTCCGCCATTATCATGAACAAAGTTCCCGAGAAGCTTGAAGATTCGGGGAAATTTCTTATCCCATGTGCTTTACAAGAACTTGATAGGACTAGTGCTTTAGCCGATTCCGGAGCTAGCATTAACCTTTTACCTTATTCTATCTCCAAGAATCTTGGGCTTGAAGCTTTGACTCCTACTCGAATGACACTCGAGCTTGCCAATCGTTCAATTACTCACCCGATGGGCATAGCCGAGGATGTTGTAGTCAGAGTTGATGGTTTCACTTTTCTTGCGGATTTTGTAGTGGTTAATTTTGAACCTTGACCGAGAGTGCCTTGTATTTCTAGGATAGGACCTTTCCTTCGCACTGCAAAAGCTCTCATTGATTTGTACGAAGAAACATTGACTTTACGAGTAGGAAAAGAAGAACTTGTTTACTATGCCGATAAATCTGAGAAAAACAAGGATAAGAATTTTGTTCACGCCATTTCTGTAATCAATTTCTCAAAAGATTACTCGTTTGTCGGCAGTACCACCTAACTTTGATGATCCTTCTCCTAGTTCTTCTCCGGTGAAGACTAGTGATAATTTTGAGAAGTTCGCCGATGAACTTGCTCCTCTTGATTCATTACCACCGAGTAATGATAATTCGACTCTTAAGAAGGACTTGCATGAAGAGAATTTTCAAGATCACTCAAATCCTCTTTTTGAATTTGATGACAAGTTCAAATCTAGCACCATAAATCCTCTTTTTGATGAAATGGAAGAAGATGTCGAGATCAAAAATTCCAACGTTTTCGATGAGCCAGTTTTACTTAACACACCTTTGTCCGATAAGGTTGAGTGTTCTGCTCCAGAAGACAATAATGATGAGATCGATGCTTTTCTAGCTATGGAAGTTTCTTCTAATTTTGAGGAAGGTTATTTTGATTCAGAAGGAGACATAACTTTTCTTGATAATCTGCTTAGTGATGATGATTCCCATAATCTCGCTTCCGAAGTGATTTCCGAGCATGAACCAGAACAAAATGAATCCTCAATTACTTTTTCTCCAAGGAGTGATCCTCTTCACCATGAGTTCGCCGGTGAACTTTTAACACTTCCTTTGAGGAATGATCGTGACTTTGAGGAATATCTTAGTCTTATGACAGTGCTTTGTGAGATTTCAACTTCCCAGTCACAGGAAAATGTTCATTCTAATCAAAGTTCAGTTATCGAGTCTCTTCCCATATCTCCTATCCCCGTTGAGGATAGTGAGCCCACTCAAGAAAAGATCAATATTTTCCTTGTTCCAGATGATTTAATTCCACTAGGTCGTTGGAATGATAGATTTGAGATGAAGCATTACATGAAGTTACCTAACCTTTTCCATCAAGATGATACGTCAATTCCTGTCCTCCACCGGGAACCACCGGGATGTTGAGGGAAATGTCTTGAACCCGAAGAGCGGGTATAATTTGATAACCAAGTGTTTAAGGTGTTTCTAAGTCTCATGATTTTATGGCCAATATTTTACCCACCCTTCCCACCCTTGTTTCCGATTTGACCTTCATTCTCTTTCTTTCTTCATTTCTCTCATTCGGGAGTAAAGACACCATTTTTGACCCCGACATCATCACATTTCCATTTTCTTATCTAGAGCCGGAGGCATTTTCAACGAAAGTTTGTTGTTCTAAGTATTGCTCTCCCTAAGGACAATTTAATTCAGGGATCGAGTCAAGCTTGTGACTCGGTGATAAAAAACAAGCCGCTTCGTGGGAGTTCACCCCATGCTTATCCATTCTCTTTCTATTTTCTTAAATAATGTGTTGTGATGTGTTGTGGCTATCCTCTTCCGGTTTCTTGTTGTTTGTTGTTTGTTGTTTGTTCTTGTGCATTTTTGCAGGATTAACCTAACAATTTCTGAAGACTCTCATGTCCGGTGTTGTATTCCGTTTCACTCAAGCTTCTCATCCTTTGTTTGAAATTAGTTTGGGGAGATCCGATATCCTTTCATCTTATCGATTCACGTTTATCTTTGCATAATTCATAAACGGCTTAGATTTTCGTAGAGGCCCGACTTTAAACATTGAGGACAATGTTTCATTTTAGTTTGGGGAGGGAATCTATCGATTTGATGTTACCTGCTTATTGTTTTGTTCTTACGTACCCGTTTTCCCACAAAAATAAAATTTTAAATTTTTAAGATCTTATTTGTAGGAAAAAAATGAAAAAATATAAAAATATTAGAGTTAAAAAGAAAAAAATAAAATAATAAGTGTTAAGACACGAATGTAGGTTTTCCGTTGGTGAGAATAAGAAGTAATTTTTGACCCGATCGAACGTGTAGAGTTCTAGCTTTCTCCCTTAACAATTAATGATGATAGTTTGTGCTAGTCTCATGTAGACTTTAAACATGCTAGACTTGAAATCGTTAGTAAATGAAGACTTGTGCTAATCTCAAGTAGATTTTAAATATGCCGAGTTAGATTTATATCTAGCTAAGTATTTGCGAAATTTTTTATTAGAGATTTTAAATTGCAAAGAATAGAGATGATAGTGTTGATTACGGAAATTAGGATGCTAAACAAGTTTATTTGAAAAACTTAAATGGCTTATAAGTATAACTTGTGGGTTTTTCTTCCCCGGAGTTCTTTAAAATGAATAATAATTATACGTGTTCTCTTTATTTTTACAAATTAGGAGTATTTAACTCTTAAAAGTCTAATCAACATATTCAGAGAAAAAGCTTTATCGATGATGAAGTCAAACATCGTTGGTAAATAAGAATTTTAGTTCAAGTTTATACTTTGGTTTTTTAAAATGAAATTTTTCTATTTGCAAAAATAATGTGTTGAATTAATAATGATATAAAAAAATATGTAATTGGTGAATAAAAAGGATGCAAGTTATAAATCCTTAGTGTTAATAATTAATATACAAACTCCATCGCAATAAAATACATGGGCATTTTTCGGTTCGCAATAAAGTACATGGGCATTTGTCGGTTGGTATCATAATAAGTACACAAGTTCTTGTCGGAGGCGTGGCCGATGTGTCGTCGAAAGAAAAGTGATACCAGTTCCTAGCCTAATAATGTAAATAGTAATAATAATGTTGCAAGTTAGAAAATAAATAGTAAAGGTTTCATTCTCTAAAACCAAGGTATTCTTTTGAATTAAGGTTTGCAAAAGTCTACAAGGCTTTTTCATCGGAAGTTCATGCGTCTCGATTATTATTCTCCGGATGGGGTGTCAAAAGCCTTAGCACTTACCCGATGACGGTGGGATGCTAGAGAAGAAAGTCATTCATGGGGCAAGTGAACCAACGATGTCTTAGCTAAGGAGGTTTTTGTTTGCTTTGAGTTGTGATCTAACTAAGTGATTAACATATTAGCCCAAAATGCCCACTTGTAAAGCTTGGTCGGATTCCAACTATCTAAATATGTGGATTTAATGGTTCAAATTAATTTGAACACACACACTTAAATATATGATTTATGTCGGGAAGAGAAATTCACAAGTTGTAATTATAAGTAGTCTTAGCATCTGAGCTCGTACTCAACGGTGATCTTATTTTTAAGCTTAGCATGGGAAAAGTGAAAAATCGGGAATGATGAAGTTATATTTTTAGACACTTAATTGTGCTTTTTATTCTATGATCCTTAAAGTTACCACAAGGTAATGAAAACAATACATTATGTCAACATAAGAATATGTTGTAGTTAGGTATACATCAAGAAAAATCATAAAAAAAATCTTTAAAAATGGGAATTCGGGTGTTTTATAACTTGTGATCTCTTAGCTCTCTCAACAAAAATCTTTGCTACTTTTCAAGGGTTTAGTTTGGGGAAGTTTTGAGGTATTTGGTTATAAGGCATGTAATATTGCGTGAGGGCACGCAATCGTTTAGTTTGGGGAATTTTGATAAGTGTAAAATACACATATCTTTTTATACCTAAAATAGCCCTAAATGACCCAAAACAGACTAAAAATAGCAAAAATATGCTTGTTTTTGTGTTTTGTGTGTGCAGGTACGGATATATCAAATTACAAGAAAACCGTCAAAAATGGGCAAACACGGACACGAGAAACGGAAGAGCACAAGAGAAGCCAAAGAGCCGGAAGCTAAAGTCAAAAAGTCAACCTTAGTCAAATTTCAGTCAAACCTTGGTCAAAGCCACAAATCAAAAAACCCAAATGTTACCCAAATAGTCCCTCAAGTTTCAAAAATCACACAAATGGTCCCTAAACCTAAATGGGCCATACCCGGATCCAAAAGCCCAAAACCCTAAACTCATTCCCCTTTTATAAAACCACGAGGGCCATTCCTGCCAATTTTCCAAATCCCTTTTACCTTACACTTTTATAAACCAAAGACAATGGCCATTTTTGTCATTCTCCCAAAGTTTAAAACGAATTACCCGTTTTACAGTTATAAAAGGCGCGAAGGCATGTTACTGTTTATGCTTTGTCCCCATTTCACCAACCAGGGTAAATCAAGGGGCTTTTCAAAATTGAGGGTCAAGGACGACAATTCAAGTGAGGTACAATAAGATGACAGGGATAGTTATGTAATCTCAAGGGTTTTCAGGGATAGTTATGTAATCTCAAGGGTTTTCATTGGCTCACAAGCAAAGGCTTACTCGTGGCTATGGCAAAGAAGCACAAGGGGATGTTGATTTTACTCTTTAAGCTCTCATACAACAAAAACAAAGGCCTCACAACGGATTGCCACATTGGCAATCCGTGTGATCCCAAAGAAAGATCCAACGACTCTTAATCATTTCCCAATCATTAAAGGATTGTACGGGTTGGATTAATTGGAGCGTGGGAAGCAAGATAGAGCCTAGAAGCTTCATCAACAGGCTATAAATAGCCCTCACTTAGCACACACAACGTATATCTAGATAGTTAGTTAGTTTTTAATTTTAGCTTAATTCTAATTTTTAGCTTATTTTCCTTTAAAGGCCTTTGTAATTTCCTTTCAAGTAATGTAAACCAGCTTTTATTAATGAAATACAGTTTCACTTTGTCATAAGTTCTTTTGTTAACTCTCATAAGCTCTTACTTTTATCTAAATGATAAGCTACAAATCATAAGCTACTGAATAAGCTCTTATTAGTCTATAAGCTAATAATAGAGTTAATTAGTTCTTTTAATCTACTTTAACATAATAAATTAGTTTAAACACCTTATCTATTGGATTTTAAGCTTTGGAAGGGGATTCAATCATGGAAGGAATCCCAAGGACTTTTACTAGCTTATCCAAACTAGGATAGCTAGAGGATTGTAGCTGGATAATTGAGTTAATAGCTTCTGTTAAGTGAAGCATTTGTAAGTCTTTCATTTAATTCAGTGATCTTTTAATTTCTAGTACTTTTCATCTATCTAGCTTAATAGTAGTTTACTTGCTTATTTGCTTATTAGAAAGTGCTTATCTGTTTCTTATAGATTATTTGTGTTTTAACTTGTTAATTAGTACTTATAAACCATCTGCTTCAGCTTAGTATAGTTAGAATCTAGATTAGTGCTTAATTTGTCTTAAAAACCTTTAAAAAACCTAAAAATTAGTTAGAATAGTCATAGATCTTTGATTTCCAATAATCCAGTTGTTAAATCATGTTAGTTAAGTTTGTTTTAAGCTAAATACTATCTGGTATCAAAGGTTTTAAAGCTAGAATTCATTTTCAAAAGTTTTTTAAATCTGTCATAGACCTAAAGGAGTGTTTGGTTTACACAACTTTTGACTTAAAAGTCAAAAGTAACTAGTGTACATTGCTTGAGATAGTTTAAGGATCAGTTTAAATCATTAGAAAAGTAATTTTTAGAAGTTAGTTTGAAAAATTGAAAAAGTTAGAGTTTAATTTGAGTGATCCTGCACCAGGGGAGGTATTTACCTTAAGCTTTGTTATAGGATTTTGATTTGAGCTTCTTAGGCTTTAGACTTGTGTTATTTATCCTAGGACACTTCAAGAAGAGCCCGATCAACCTACCCTAGCACACCTATATTGTTGTGTAGGTTATACACTTTTAGTTTTCCTGTTAATATTTAGTTTTGGCCTTTGCCAGTTTTAGTAGCATAGCAGTAGTAACCTCAATTTCTTACTGCTGTCCTTTAATCTTATTTCAGCTTTTGTCTAGTAGAAGTTTAGGATCTTAAACTCTAGTGACTTTTTTAGTAATCTTATAGCTTGAATAGATTGGATTTGTTTTACAATTTTAGCTTATTTCTTTAAGGTTATATTTAGCTGTGTCAAAAGTTCAAATAAAATCATCAAAACACCAATTTTCAAGTAGTAACAAAAGTATAAATTTTAAACTTTATATCTAGCTTTAGATTAGGCTTTATCAATTAGGAATAATCGCTTAATAGTTATTTATAAGTTTTCAAAAGTTATAGTCTAATATTGCTTATGTGTCTTTTAGCTTAAATAGATTTGAAGAGTTTTTAAGTTTCTTCTGCAGTTTAGCCTTTTAATCTCCTATTTCAGTTAGCTTAATA
Organism: Tanacetum coccineum; assembly: GCA_026074375.1. Classification (NCBI taxonomy): domain Eukaryota; kingdom Viridiplantae; phylum Streptophyta; class Magnoliopsida; order Asterales; family Asteraceae; genus Tanacetum; species Tanacetum coccineum. The sequence goes on from BQNB010117767.1 coordinate 9,711, forward strand.
TGTTTTCAGCTTAAGTAGCTTTTCATTTCTAGCTTGTAGACATCACAAGGAATCTAGAACAGCTTTTGGATTTAGATTTGAGCTTATTTTGAGCTTAGTGCAAGTGTTTTAGCAAAAATTAGCTCAAAAGCCCACTTTCTGTAGGAAGCTTATTCATAAGCTGTTTTAGTGCTTATTTGTCATTTTCAGACAAAAAGTATAGTTTTAAAGTTGTTTAAAATCAAGTTTTTAATAAGTTTGGATATTTAGTTTTTGTTAAAAGTTAAAAAATAAAAAAGTAAAAAAATGGGGGTTTGCCAGACTTGAACCCACGACCTCTTGCACACAACACACACGTCTTACCATCCTGCTTCAATAGCTCATCCATCCTCTTCTCTCCTCATTAAATACTTGTACACATTTTCATTTCCTTTTTAGTTAATAAGCCGTAGCTTATCTACGGGCTTATTGAGCTTATTTGTTAAGCTGACGCCTTCTTTTTATTTTTCCTTTAATCTTTGTTGCATTTTAGATTTTCCCTGAATTTTTCAGATTTTTCCTTTTATTTTATTAATTTTTAGGATTTTTTGAAGGATTTATTCTTAGAAAATACATATAAAATAGAGAAAAGTTTTATAAAATTACAAAAAAATAGTTTTTAGCATTAGATTAAATACCTTTAGGTTTACATCCAGTAAAATCATTTTTATACCTTTTAGATTTTCATTTTCATTTTTAAGCTTTTAATTTTAAGTTTAAAAATAGGATTTTAATTTTAAAAATTGTTAAAAATAGTTTTCTGAGTTTTTATGTTATTTTAGACTTTTCTAAGTTTAAAAATCATTTTTCTAAATTTTTAGGACTTAATTTGCTATTTTTTATGATTTAATTAGATTAAAATAGTTTTAATTCATAATAAATTCAAAAATAATCAAAAAAATGTTTTTCTTTTTCTTAAAAATTTATTTTGTCCTATTTTAGGTTTAGAAATTAAGTTTGCATTTTTAGGGGTTAATTTTAGTGTACTTGCTTATTCGTCGGGTTTTATTCGTTTCCCGTTAATTGTTTAAGTATTTAATAGCTTTTAATTGTTGCTTTTATTTAGTAGTGTTAAATACTAAAAAATATCTTCTCTCTCATTCAAATCACAATCCAAGCTAAAACGAGGTTTCAATTTCACAAGTCGTTGGGGAAACGACCCGGGTGATCATACTTCCCGGTTAAATATACGTATTATATATTATATATATATATCTTTTAAGAGTGAATTTTCCTTAGGGAATTTTCTTAATTACTCTTGTGGTATTATATCGTATATTTTATAGTGTATAAAATCTAACATCATAAGCCTTTTACGTGACCAATAAAAATAAAAATACACAAAGTTAATAATTATTTTCTTAATAATTATATACCACTTGGTTGATGTAAACCTTAATTTATATGATGACCGTTTATATTAAATGATTATTTCTAGTCTACGCGATTTAGCTTAAAGTTAATTTAAAAGTAAACGCGTATCGGACCAAAATAAATAGTGACGAATAATAAGAGTCGTAAAATGACTTAAAATTAAGAAATGTTACAGTCTCCACCCGATAAAAGAGCTTTGTCCTCAAAGCTTAAGACCTTGTAGTGGATGACGAAGCCCGGTTTGTGAAGAGATGTGGGTATTTCTGTTTGAACGAATCTTCACGTTCCCATGTGAACTCAGGACCCCTCCTAGAGTTCCAGCGAACCTTAACCAATGGTATCCGACTTCACTTCAATCGTTTGATCTTCCGTTCCATGATTTCAACGGGCTCTTCCACCAACTAGAGCTTATCGTCAACGTGAATACCTTCTAACGGCATGACTAGTGGTTCGTCAGCGTAACATTTCTTCATATTAGACACATGGAAAGTATGAGGAACTCTGCTCAACTCTTAGGGAAGTTCCAGCTTGTAGGCAACTTTCCCAACTTTGGCTAACTCCATGAAAGGTCTGACATATCTCGGGTTCAGCTTGCCCTGCTTACCGAACCGTACAACCCCTTTCCAAGGTGAGACCTTGAGCATAGCCCTATCCTCAACTTTAACTCCATCGGCTTTCGCTTTTGATCAGCGTAGCTCTTTTGTCGATCCTGAGCAGATTGCATCCTCTGCTTGATCAAGACGATCTTTTTCGTTGTTTCTTGGATCAATTCATGACCAGTCAATTGGGCTTCCCCAACTTCGGCCCAGCACACCGGTGATCGACATTTTTGACCATACAGTGCCTCATAAGGTGCGGCCTTTATGCTAGCATGATAACTGTTGTTGTATGAAAACTCGGCCAATGGCAAATGTTTAACCCAGCCTTTGCCAAAATCGATCACGCAACGCAGTAGAAAGTTCCTCGTAGTTTGAATAGTCCTCTCACTCTGGCCGTCAGTTTCTGGATGTTACGCAGTGCTCATACTTATATCTGTACCCAAAGCTTTCTGAAATGATTTCTAGAAATTGGATGTGAATCTCCCATCACGATCACATATAATCGAAGCAGGTATCCCGTGTCTTGCTACTATCCTGTTTAGCTACAACCTTGCCAACTTGTCCAATGGATCATTCTCCATTATTGGCAAGAAGTGAGCAGATTTCGTAAGTCGATCCACAATCACCCAGATGGCGTCGAAATCTTGTAACGACTTGGGAAGTTTGGTGATAAAATCCATCGTGATATTATCCCACTTCCATTCGGGTATGGCTGGTTGTACTAACAGACCTGATGACCTTTGGTGTTTGGCCTTGACCCTCGCACACGTCAAGCACTTGCTAACATAAGCGGCGATGTCAGCCTTCATGTTTGGTCACCAATACAGTTTCTTCACAACTTGGTACATCTTTTTATAACCGGGATGGATAGAGTATTTCGACTTGTGAGATTCAGTGCATTAATCAGGATCTTGAATCTCCATAGCAATGGTATCCAGCTCTTGCCGTTGTAAAACATAATGTTCCGGCGGCGCGTCTGGTTCCAACCTTTCCTTGGTATATCATTTTGAATCATACCCGCCTACATCTTCATTACAACAAGTAGTTTCTTTGGTTCTAGCTTCGATTCTAAGCTTCTAAAATTCATTGGGAGATCCAAGCCAAATAGTCATAACCAAGGTCTCGAACCCGCAGTGGCTCAATCTGCTCCTTACGGCTTAATGTATCAGCCACTACGTTTGCCTTCCCTGGATGATAACGAATGTCACAATCATAGTCACTTAGCAATTCAAGCTAGTGGCGTTGCCTTATGTTAAGCTACTTTTGATCAAGAATGTGTTGTATACTTTTATGGTCAGTGAACATGGTGCATCTGGTTCCGTATAGATAGTGTCTCCATATCTTTAGAGCAAATACCACCGGATCAGTTCTATAATCATGAGTGTGTAGTTCTTCCTGGATGAATTTTCAGTTGTCGATGAGGCATAGGCATATCACCTTCTTTTCTGCATCATCACAGCGCCTAAGCTCTTTGCGTTGTAGAATCACAATAGACCATAAGCCTTCGCTTCCTTGGGTAATGCAGAATTGGCGCACTACTCAACTTCTGGTTTTATTAATGATAATGCTGTTATCTTCCTTTCACCACATATCAAACTGGATTCCTTTCTGAGTGAGCTTTTGTCACTGGTTTAAGACAATATTCGAAACAATCCCTCGCATGAACCTTCGATGAGTAACAGCAACCAAGTCCTAAAAAATGGCCGTGATTCTCCGTTGGTGTATGAGGTGATGCCCAATCTTCGAGAGGTTCTATCTTGCGCTCGGATACACATGAATACATCTGCTATCAATGACGTGAACAAAGGAAGTTTACCATCCGGAATTCAAAATTCACATTTTGAAAACTTAGCGTACAATTTCTCTTTTTTAAGCAACTCCAAAATTTCCTTAAGATGTTCTTCGTGTTCCTTCTCATCCCTAGAATAAATTAGTATGTCATCAATGAAGACAATTACAACTTATCCAAGTAAGGATTGCGTCACTCGGTTTAAGAGGTCCATGAATTACCGCATGGTGCGTTTGTCAGTCCGTAATGGAACGGACATGAAACTCGTTAATGTCCATACCCGAGTTCGCGGAATGCTGTCTTTGAATGTCCTTGCTCTCGTACTTAAGCATGGTGGTTAAACACAGATTCAGATTATTTCGATTAAATACTGGATCCTTGGAGTTTGAACAAAGAATTCATCGATCCTCGTTCAATCGTGGATAACGTTTATTATACTATCTGCTGTTTCAAACTCTTGGTAGTACTCGACTGCACATCTGAATGACCTCTATCCTTTTTTGACGAATAAGATGGGGCTCCCAAGGTGAGGAATAGTCTTATGAATCTTTGTCTCGGAAAGCTCTTGTAGTTGTTCTGACAATTCCTTCATTTTGGATAGAGCCAATCGATACGGTGCTCGAGCTACGGGCGCGGCTCTTGGAATTAAGTCGATTTGGAATTCCACTGGTCGAGCCGGAGGAAGACCCGACAAGTCCTCGGGAAACACTTCAGGAAAATCTCTGACGGTAGGTACGTCTTTAAGTTGCTTTCCTTCCGACTTGTCCTCCTCTTTCTTGGCAGATATCTGTGCCAAAAAGACCTGGCATCCTTTCGCCATTATCTTGAGCTTTGAACATTGAGATAATGGTCAACCGAGATTCTCCTCCAGTCGTTACTTTCGCTTACCCGAAAGAAAACAAGGTTTCATTCCCATAGGGAATTCAAACAAGTTTCTCATCACATACGATCACGGCGTGATACTTTCTTAACCAATCCATACCGATTATGACGTCAAAACTACCAAGTTCTATGCGCATTAAGTTGATGTTGAATGGATGATTTAGTAAATTCTCTAATGGCGAGCAAATTTGATAGCGAATTATCCTAGGGCGACTAGTGGTGTGTCTCGCCTTTTTGGCTTAGTATTTGGTATAAGATGATGTCAACTTTATAGCAAGATGGAGTAAAGGTCTGCTTAGCTGCTATAGTTACTAATTTGATTTCCCGAAGTAAACGCGTTTTACGAATACACACACAAAACTTTGTTTTTCAAGGATGTAAGTAAAAATGGATTTATTGACAAATGTTACATGGTGACTACTCTCAGCATGGCATAGTCCTTCCTGAATTATACATAGGTGATCAGGCTATGTAAATTTGAGGGCTAACGATGTGATGCTCATTTTCGTCAAAATTGTGTTATGTATAAAGACGTATCAAAGAGTTTTATAAGATGACAAAATGACTCACAAGGTGGATGTAAGGTTGTTGATAGGCTGACAATATAATGGTTTGCGAGAAATCGTATGATGGTTTACAAGACAATAGCTAAATGACATAATGCTTTAGTAAGTGGTTTGTATGAATAATTAGAGAATTGGAGTAGATTGGCAGAAATTTCACAATACATAGATTTGATAGATAATTTGAAATCGTTCAGTACAACGAAAATTTAAGAGGAAGTACATTGAGATTCTTAAAGGACATAGAGTCTACGATAGTTCAAACTTAAGTTTCACTAGGTAATAGGTCTCTTATTAGATGTTGATGTTAGATGTCGTGGCGCTAGAGTCTCCATGAGCTTTTCCTTTCCAGTACATGTCCATACGGTTCTGAGGCTTCATTATTGGACAATTACTCTTGTAGTGTCCCAGACTTCCACACTCATAACAGGTGAGAGTTCGTTTTTTCCTAGGAGTAATAGGTACTCTACAATTTTGGGTTATGTGGCCAACCTTCTCGCAATTTCCGCACTTTACAATACACGGTCCATTATGGTGAAATTTGCACTGGTTGCATAGAGGTAGAGATCCAGCATATGCCTTCTTGTTGATTGGCCAAGTAATGTGTGTTCTAGGCACCTTATGCCCTTTGTTTTGTTGGCTCGAGCCTCCATTATGGTTACCTTCCCACTTCCTCTTGTTGCTAGCATTCTCTGCTACCTTGTCTTCTTGTTGTTCAGTCTGGATCATTGACTTGCGGGCCATGTTGGTTTTGGTCTCATAAATAGCAATAGCCTCGATAGCATTAGCCACTCGCTGGGCTACAACCCGCTCAATTTCTTCAACACTCATCCCTTGATTAACAGTTGTCATCGTTTCCTGAAGATCACAGGGAACAAAATGTATATGAAGTTTTATCCAAAGGAAAATCATGACACTCCGTGATCCCAACATATATGTAAGGTGAGACCACGTTATGCAGAGATATAAGATAACAGCAACCATGGCATAAATAAATCCACATCATACAGTAGCATGATCATAACCAACCACGTAGGTTAATACTTAATACATCGTTTTACCTAAGTAAAAGAGTACAAGCTTTTCATTAACACTACCAACCGAGTATTACTCAAGTTTAGTGGGATACAATACAAAACGAGCTACACTAACAAATCTATTTGTCTATGGGCCAGGGTGCCTCTCAAGATTCTAGATGCTAGCCTCTTATGTTATCTTTAAGTGACTTAATATTCTCTGGTGGTGGTGGTAATGATGAAAGTAGTGCAGCAGCAAACTCGGTAATGCATGCCTCAGCAGATGGTGATCAAGGAGTATGGTGTTAAATAGACATCCGTATTGTACGAGATTTGGTCTCATAAAACAAGATGATATGGTATAGGTGGTGGAAAAGCAGACTCATCAGTCTTAACTGCCTCTGCATCCTCAGCTTGAGGGGACATGATCATTTATAAGTACAACAGAAGGGTCGGCCGGAGCTAGGTGCTCCTCCCCGTCGTCCTCCTAATCCTTCTCAACATCATCATCATCGTTGTCATCATCAGATGACTCATTATCATCATTGTCTCCTCTATCGGCAGGATAGTCAGCAGGATCCTCCTCACGGTCCTCCTTATCCTTCTCTGGATCGGATTCAGCAATGTAGCCCAGTGATAAGGCTGTAGGTGAGGCATCAGCAGGTAGAGGCTGATCCTCCATTGGTTCCTCTAGCTCTTCATCAGAAGCTCACTGGAATCTCTATGGCTCGGAATTAATATAGACGGACATGTAGGTAACCGTCGATGATGAAACATGACAGCTTGCAATGAGCAAATCTTAACTTATATAAGTATTTTATATTTGAAATCTTGAATGTTTTTCAATTGCTCACTGCCAAACCGGTTGTTTATCTGGTAAAACCATTTGTCTTTTGAATGTGCTTATGTATTCTTATATATACCGTACCATTGTCTATGATTCTCTTGATGTATATGTATGCATGCTGGAATAGGAATGAAGGTAGCCAAATAAGGTTAAATAACCTCTTATAAGTCGGGTCTCTTTTAGAATAAGAGAAATGATTGTACTATGACGATTAACTCTTGGGAAGATAAATATCTAGCATTTTTCAACATTTCGTGATATATAGGCCTTTCATCATACCATATGTGATATAACACATGTATATCTGTGTATGAAATTCTTGGTTGATATCTTTGTCGTCCGCTATTGCATACCCCCCTTATCATGATTTCTCTTTGATGGACATTCTTCCAGGAAAGTCGACAAGGTACACAATTTAGAAAACTACTTTCACATAATATATGTGACACCCCCAAATCTGGGTGGCAGCGGAATATTGAATATCCGAGGGCGTTACTTCATAGATCAATAGCACAAGATATGAGAACGACCACTAAACGTGTCGTTTTTTAAAAAGATACATTGGATTAACAAAATACTTGTTCATTACATAAGCTCATGGCTTCAAATTGTTCGACAATATAAGTAAAGATTTCAGTTTATAACAAATGTTCCCAAAATGTAATACGACCCAAATCTTTAGTATTGACTTTCTCCAAAGAGTGACCCCCAATGTATCTGGGCACCTCGTGCCTTATTGACCTGAGAAAAACATGCTTAAAACATTAAGGTAAAGTTGGTGAATTCATAGGTTTATGTAAATCAATTGAAGGACCGCAAGATTTCCAAGTGTATGATTAAGCAACAGATGCAAACATCATAAAAAGTAATTACGTTTTCCTAAGCTCATGACACTGAAGCTCGACATGTATTGTAACAACTGGCAAATGTTAGAATTTTAAATGACTATTTTACCATTTGACTTTTTGGGTCTGACTTGACTTTTTGATTTTTGATCTTTTATTGACTCATAAAAACAATTACCGCGTAACCGGTAAAGTTTTCGGAACATATTTTAAATAATAAATCATATTTATTATTTCATATCTCATGTGCAAAGTTATTTTAACTTATTTGACTTGAAAACGAAAAAATATATGTTATTCCAAGCTGACATTATCAAACGACCCACTAAGATCACGTTTTCACGACTCGGACTCTATAGCAATTTGATGTAAAACGACATTCCGGACAACTTTTTAGTTTTGCCCAAGACCCGGAAACAAACAAAAAGTGAATAAAATACCCTCGCAAATTTTTAAACAGGGCACACAACGCGCACCGACACAAAAATAATTAAATTTATATTTAATTATCACAATTTATTTAATAAAAATATTAAATAAAATCATTTAACATTTTATTCAAAAGCGTTTATTGATAACACGAACAATCGGGTTGAAATTCATTTTTATTTTTAGATAAGGCATAACAGGGTCACCAAATAAATAACAAATATTTTTATAAAAGTTATAAAATATTTATGAAATACTATCAAGTAAATACTCATTTTAATCAGAAAAATGATTTGAAACGCAATGGCGCAAGTTTCATATTTTAAATCATCCGTTAAGTGGCCTAATTGAGCCCCGAACCATTAATTAACAAAAGTCACACTTTTGGTCCCTGTGAAAACATTTACACATCAACCCTCATCTTTTTAGGACTTGTCATATTTATTTTATAATATTAATATATAAATATATATATATATATATATATATATATATATATATATATATATATATATATATAAGTTATATACATTATTTTTCATTTCATCAAAACTATACACACACACACTCACTTCTCTCTCTCTCTCTTATATTTTTTCGGCGAGTTCCACCGTCGACGCCCCACCTCCGGCCACTTTTCCGGCCACCGCCGTCGTCGCCAGCCGCCATCACCAAAAATTTATAATTTTGTAGATCCACTCCGATCTACCCGATCTACTACATCACTCGTCGCCACGCGCCAAGCCACCATAACCTTCCACCACACCACCAATCATCATCTCATCACGACATCCACCGCCACCTATCACCCCACATCATCTTCATCTTTACGCCACCCTTGTCATCATCATCACCACCACAGCAGCACCACTAAGGGTGCGTGTGGTTTAAGCACCCACCAAAAGGGTGCGTCGGGTTTGGGTCTCAGCCCAATAGGGTGCGTCGGGTTTGGTGTTGGCCCAAAAAGGGGTGCGTTCGAGTTGGGTTTTGCACCACAAAAGGGTGCGTTTGATTTTGGCACCACAGCAGGGTGCGTTTGGCAGTCACCACCACCAAATAGGGTGCGTTTTGGTTTTGTTTTCAGCGACAAGGACGCTTTGGATCTGGGTTTTATACCAATTAGGGTGTGGTTTGGTAAAGCAAAGATGCCAAAAGGGGCGTTTGGTTTAGTAGAACCGCCAAAATGGGTCTTTGGTTGGCTGTGTAACCGCACAAGGGTGCGTTTGGTTTGACAGATTCATCGTAAGGGTGCGTTTGGGTGTGCAGTTTCACAATAAGGGTGTGTTTGGGTGAGCAGGAAAACATTAAGGGTGCGTTTGGGTTAAGAGAAGACAACAAAGGGTGTGTTTGGTTTGGACAGAAACACCAAGGGGTGTGTTTGGGTTAGCTGTAAATAGTTTAGGGTGCGTTTGGGTCAGCAGTTGGCACTAAAGGGTGGGTTTGGTTGGCTGTGAGACAGCCGAATGGTGCGTTGGGTTGGACAGCATGACCCTTTTGTTTAATAAAAAATAGACTAGATAAATATACCATAAAATTTGTATTATAACAACCGATGTAAATGGAAGTTAAATAGTAAATAAATATACTACTTATTATATTGTTTCCTATTTGATCTCGTTTAAACATATATAATATGAATATATATATATATATATATATATATAAATATATATATATAATTGAAAACACGCGGAGTAGTTTGAAAAAGCGGAAAAACATTAGATATATATGAATATGGGAAAACGTTATAAACCGAAAATTCATGACAAATTCTTATATAAAATTTATATTAATAATTTTTACTAAAACTTCTATTATTATAATAAACCCGGTAAAAAGGTACTAAGTTATATTTTAAAGATATATTAAATTATAACTATACAATAACCCGACAACAAACGAAAACTAAAATTTTACAAACGAGACAACAATTTTAGCTACGATCTGTCAATAAGACGAAAGATTAATTTATAAAATATTATTTTATAAATTCCTGACTATAAGGTAAAATCATAACTTTTGTAAAAGCTTTACAAACATCGTTCGTTTAATTCATAACTTTAAGATGTGTGTCTACGTTTATGCAAGGACTTAAGTGGTGATATCCGAAAACGTGTCAAACTATTTGGTTTAATTATTTACTCACTCCTTATATAATACTTGCAAAGTATTATATACTTATATTAATCTTTGGATTGTTTATCTTTGTTATACAATTCACGGTATGAGTTATATAATTGTTATTTTTCATATGTAATATATACGGAATATATTACATACTTTGCGTTTACTTTCGAATTATATTATTTAACCAACCACCAAACTATTACAACTTGAAATATAAATCTTTATCAACGTGTCATGTTGATGTACTCATCCATCGGAAAACCCAAATACATTATCCTAGGCTAGTGGGTCTTATCCGTTAAGGTAAACCGCAACTTCTTGATCGAGCCATTCCGGTTTTCCGTTTGTGCTGTGCTTAATATGTGCAGTTCTGTCAATCGTTCTACAACATCAATGTGAGTTTATAGCCCCATGTTTTACTTGTTTTACATATATTTTTGGGGTGAGAACATGCTTGTTTACAAATGCATTTACATGGTTGATTACAAATTGGTTTACATATTTATTTATATATCTCGCGATGAGATACAATACTTGGTTTAATTTTTAGGCGTGAACACTTGCTATAACTTAGTTATACACTCATATGCATATCTCACGGTTAGATACAACATTGGTTTTTTACTTATGGATGCAACAACTATACTTTTACTTGAATAATTATGGATTAGCTTAGGTTGCATGAACTGTAAATCACTTGGAGGGTGAGCGTGAATGTTATGAAATAGATCTATTCAAGATTGACAATCCCCTTTCGGGTGATTAGCTATCACTGGGCAAACGAACGTTTTAACATGTCGGAACACGATTGGTTGGGTCTACAGGGCCAACAGCACATACACATGAATATTTTCAGAAATGCCCGGGTGTTCTTGGAGGGGACACCTATGATGAGTACATATTATTTTCATTAATGCCC
>BQNB010117768.1:0-21118 GCA_026074375.1 Tanacetum coccineum
GATAATAACCGGCAGACCTAAAAATTGACGAATCTCTATTGAAGTCTTAGGAGAAGCCCAATCTTTTATGGATTTGATCTTGGTAGGATCTACGTGAATGCCTTGACTATCAATCACGTGGCCGAGAAATTGTACCTTGGGAATCCAAAATTTAGATCTAGAGAATTTAGCATACAACTCCTCCATTTTTTAGCAACTTTAAGATTAACTTAAGATGCTCATCATGTTCTTCTTTATTCTTCGAGTAGATGAGGATATCGTCAATAAAGACAATCATAAATTTATCCAAATATGGCTTGCACACACGATTCATGAGATCCATAAATACTGCCGGTGCGTTCATCAAGCCAAATGACATAACTTGAAATTCATAATGACCATAACGAGTTCTAAAAGCGGTCTTCAGGATGTCTTCTTCACGAACTCGCAGTTGGTGATAACTCGATCTTAGGTCGGTCTTCGGGAGTGGATAACGATATTTCACGGTCAGCTTGTTCAATTCCTGATAGTCGATGCACATTCAAAATGATCCATCCTTCTTCTTAACAAACAAGACTGGAGCTCCCCAAGGTGAGGAACTGGGTCTTATAAAGCCCCTGTCGGAAAGTTCCTGCAGTTGATCTGACAATTCTTTCATCTCGGACGAAGCTAACCGATAAGGTGCTCGTGCTACAGGTGCAGCACCAGGTACCAAATCAATTTGAAATTCCACTTGTCGGACTGGTGGAATGCCCGGCAAGTCTTCGGGAAAAACTTTAGGGAAGTCTCGAACGATTGGTAGGTCTTCAAGTCTCTTCTCCTCTGACTTGTCTTCGGTCTTCTTTGTGGTAATATGTGCCAAAAAAACTGACATCCTTTTAGCAAATACTTTTGGGTTTTGGTGTACGAGATGATGTTTAACCGAGACTCGGGTCTGTTGTTGCTTCTGTCACCACGAAAAATTAAAATTTCATTTCCAAAAGGGAACACGAAAGAGTTTCTCATCATAGACGATTACGGTGTGATATTTTGTTAATCGGTCCATACCAATTATGACATCAAAGCTATCGAGCTCTACGAGCATTATATCAATGTTGAATGGATGATTCATAAAATTTAATGTGCAACCCCGTGTAAGTGTATTAACCTCAATTATTTTACCATCAGCTAACTCGATGTCATAACCATGATTTAGTGTAGTTGGAACGATATCAATCAAAGAACTAAATGCAGTAGACATGAAACTCCTATTGACACCCGTATCAAAAAAGATCGAAGCATAATGATTGTTTAGGAGAAACGTACCCGTTACAACATTGGAGTTCGGGTTTGTCCCTGTCGTGCCTACATCATAAGCCCTTGCCATACCATTACCATTCCCAGCTTGATTTCCCTGATTCTTGTTTCTCAACTTTGGGCAGTCTTTCTTATAGTGCCCTTGAGCCCCACATTCATAGCAAGCGCACCCCGCTGAGTGTTATTATTAACAGTAGCACCCCTATAATCACGAGCCAGGTGGCCAACCTTTTTGCATTTTTTTGCACCTTGGTACACATTATCCTTCGTGATGGTAGTTGCATTTGGGGCACATAGGTTTAGATCATCCGTACGGTTTCTTCTCACCATGCCCAACGGTATAGGCTCGTGCCACATTATGGCTTTTAAAAGGTTGTTGTTGGTTTTGATTGTTCCTTGAAGTGTCCTTAAATTTCCTCTTGTTTTTAGCTTGGCGTTCAGCCAAAGTACGGATCATTTGATCCATCAGTTCAGTTGCAAACTCAATTGAATCCTGTATCTTCTTTGGCTTAGATGCCATCACACTTTCTTGGATCATGTCGAGAAGACCACCGACATACTTTTCAACCTTATCAGACTCTTCGGGAAACATCCTCCCGCACAACAAAGCCAACACCTAAAAGCGTTGGGTATAGCTTTCCACATCAGTACCCTTCACTTTCAAATACCAGATTTCAATCTCTAATTTCTTAATCTCTCCTCTGAGTGTCACACCCCCAAATAGGGTCCCGTCCGATTTAGTATCCGGGGGCGTGACGTTCATCGGATATCTCAAGTACAAAGCATAAAGAACGACCTCTAAGGAGAATTCCCAAGTAAGGTATAAGTGGCATACTTGACTTGATTTTCGACTACATAGTTACTTATATGAAAAACTGATTCCATCCTCTCGAACCATTGAGTCAACCCAACGACTCCTTCAGTACCCTTGAAATTAAGGGGTTGACACTTTAGGAAGTCGCTATAGGTGCACTCGCGAGCAACAGGCATTCGTCTTCTTTCGTCAATCCCTAAATCATGGTTGTCATTGCCATTCCTACTTCTGTCTGCATCGTGTTCTGCCAATGCATCAACAACTCCTTGGGAAATTAGTGCCTTAATTTGAGCATCGGTCATGGGTGTGGTGGTGGTTGCTGCGGCATGGTGGCACTTTCTTCACATTATAAGAAAATATAATGCACGTTAGATTTCATACAATCATAAACGCGACATGACATATGCACAATAAATAAAATGAGATCACATCACACAGTGAAATATACAACCAAAGTGAGATCGACATGACATAATACATCATGATCATATATAAACTTTGAAACATACATGATAGTTTTGATAAATAAATGAAAAATACAAGTCCTACTGCCATGCTAGTTGGGATATAACCCATAATACTTTAACATGCCATACATGATACAACAAATGAAACAAAAACCCTACAGCCTACTAGCTGGGAGTTACCCATAAAACTTTAATAAGGCCTATACAAGATAGCTATGACATGACTAAAAAAGTTAATCTGTCACTTCTACCCGTGTCACTCCAAATATCAACGCGTGCTCTAGTCTCCAGGCTGGAATACCCAATGATGTTCCAAATAGCGCGATCATCTGCGTCCTAACGCTGCCACTCATGGCAATACACCTAAGTCTCTAAAACTGCAATCCATGCCTCCAAAGCCCTATTGTGGGCCTCAGACCTATCTAAAGCCTGACGGGCCTTAACTCTCTCCTGCTCATAAGTAGTACACAGGGAGGAAAGGTACATCCTTAATGTATCTACCTCATCACGTAGAGCAGCATGATCCCCCTGTGTATCCTGATGTCGTGTATAGAACTTCTCGCTCCCCCATCTACAAACATCAGCCTGATAACTAACCCTCAAGTTGACCACCTCTATGGCAGCCATAGTCCTCCTCTCAAAAGCTCGGATACTGGCATCCACAGTATCCACAAAACTGTAATCGACCCTACGGGCCACAGTAGATCCTGGCTGTCTAGCAGCAGCAGCAGCAGAACTCTTCCCAACCTCAAACCTAGGTGTGGGAGCAGTAAGTAGTAGCCTCTTCCGAGGCGGTATGTCAGCCTCGGGGATGTTAGCTATGCGGCTAGTGGATGGTGCATGTAATGGTAGTGGTGATGTAGCTCTCATCCGAATCCTGACTGCTCTGTAGCCCAAAGGTGCCTCAACATAGGTAGGGCTAGTATGGGTGGGTGGTGATGGTAAAGGTAATGGTAGTGAGGGAATCTGGGGGAGTGGAGATGATAGTGGAGTAAGTAGAGATGGTAGGAATGATGATGAAGGTTGTATAGCAGCAACCAAAACAATGAGTGCCTCAGTAGCAGCTGCTATTAGTGTCTAGGGTCGGACAGATATCCTAGCCCTGCAAAGTCTAGGTGGTGGTGATGCAGCTCTCGACTAAATCATAGCTGTTCTGTGGCTTAGTGGTACCTCAGTATAAGTAGGGCTAGTATGGGTAGGTGGTGATGGAGGTGTAGGAGCAGACTCGTTCAGCTAAGGGAACATGGTCAATAGCAGGTAATGTAGTAGAGTTGGACGAAGCTAGATGCTCCTCTTCCTCCTCGTCCGCATCCTCCTGGTCCTATCCTCCGATGCGCTTCTCTCCCGAATCCTTTCTCGGATACCTCTAAACAGGGATAACATTATCAGATGGAAAACCAGGTACACTAGGTACACAGGCTCTGGAACGTACACCGGTACATGATGCTCTAACTCCATAGGGTCAGACACATAAGCAGGTGATAGTGGTGTTGTCTGCCCTTGTTGGGCAACCTCCTCAAAATGGTCCATCTCAGGAAGCTCGCCAGCATCCATAAGTGGAATTCCCCATGCTGATGGGTCAGAGTCCGAAGAAATAGAAGTGTATGACACAGTGGAATGCTCTGAATCCGACATGACTAAATCTGTAACAATCCAAAAGAGATCTTCGAGTTCAACATATATCTACACATGAGCAAATTGCAGATATCTTTACAAAGCCATTACCAAATCCTTGATTCCTCTTTCTAAGATCCAATCTATAGGTTGTTACCCGTCCTTAGCTTGTGGGGGCGTGTTAGACCAAACTAGATTAGATGGGCATGTCCAGTTATATGAATGAGCCATACCCATTAGAGAGCGTGTGTTAGTTGCTTAATCTCTAAGCCATGATATTAGTATAATTACACATTCAATCTAATGTACAAATCACAATTACAATTACAATAATATATACCCTTTGAGGTTTTATATGCGTTGTGGTTTCTCCTCTAGATACATCGGCCTCTTAATTTTCATAGCGATGTTGTTAGTTTAGCTGTAATGTATAAGTATAACATTTTATCTAATGATGTTGTGTATATACACGCCATTTCCTTAAGATTGATGTGTTTGTCGATGTGTATACATAAAGTGTTAAGGTTCCCAAATATTGTTTGTGTATGTGGTAAACGGTGTTGTTTGGAACTTTGGATATACGTGTTCTGGAAAAAAAACCAATATATTTTTTTAAAAAGTAAATTTTCTGTAGTAGTGAAATCTGGGATGTTCGTCTAAAAATGCACATGTGAAATTTATGGGAATTATCCGTGTGAAAATCTTGAGAAATTTATGGCAAATAGGTGCAAGAAACTTGTGGGAATTCCGTGGCAATTATCCGTAGCGAACTCATTTGGGTACATTCTACACAAAACACGGATAATCAACGGTAATATTTGTGGGAAATAGTCAACGCTCCGTGGAAAAATCAGTGGGAAAATATTTACCCACAAGGGTTTTACCATCGGAATAATTTCGTGTGAAATCCGTGGAAAAGGGTCCTTACCCATGGGGTTTCCCATGGATTTTGCTGTGGAAAAAACCAATTTGTGTAGTAGAGTAATTGAGAGAAGTTAGTATGTTTATTTATCTACATGTTGATTGCTATTTTTGCAAAAAGTTGTCTCATGAACATATTTCCTTTAATATAAAGTAGAATTTATATTAGTTATGACTTATGAGACATAATATGATGTATATGTTAAAAATTTAATAGAATACATCTTATTAGCTTACATGCTATTGTAAACTACATCCAAACGACTTCATAAATTTGATATTATGAGGTTGTATTGGGTAGAAATAGAATACTATGAGTTATCATTTTTTTAGTATTCATGCGTTGCAATGAATAGGTAAATATGGTGTTTTGTAGTTGAAAAATTCCATGGAGGAGCTCAACCAAGCAAAGGACATGATAGGAACCTTTTTGAGAAGGCTAGACTAGCTGAGCTATAATCTTAAGTGACAATCAAGAACACGAGATATACCAAGTGGCGCATACGACGGTAAATATGCCCCTTAATTTCATAGGCTTGTTGTTTATATAGTTGTAGTGTACAACATTATACACTCCATTTCCCGTAGGTTGATAACTGGTATAACTTAGATTGTAGTATATTTTTTAGCTAAAAAGAAATTGGGTCAAAAATTGACACTTAAATGCACATATTTTGATTCTGAATTCAATTATGTTGTTAGCATTTATGCCCCACATGATCCACACATTTGGCTACTAGCTCGTCGACTATTGGTTGTACGCTCTATACTCTGTAACGGAGGTTGGCAGTCCTAATGGATGATCTTACAATTCTTATTAACAATTCATCACCTGTCAATGCTAATGGGACTGAATCTTTCCTTTTCAAAATGGATACCCATATGTTAGCACTGCTGTCATGTGTGCAAAAGCATCAATGCTTTTACAGGTCCGTCATCATACATCAAAAAATTATACCGTGGTATCTATATATACATATTTTCTAAACTCTTTTTATGTTTTTTTTATTTGCAGTATGTTCTGCTGGCTTTACTGCTTATGTTTCTAAGTGAGGATTAAGTGACGCATATGACAGTAAACAAGTGTTTTGCGTTGTGGTTTCTCCTCTAAATACACTGGTCTCTTAATTTTCATAGCGATGTTGTTAGTTTAGTTGTAATGTATAACATTATATCTAATGAGGTTGTGTATATACACGCCATTTCCTTGAGATTAATATGTTTGTCGATGTGTATATATAAAGTGTTAAGGTTCCTAAATATTGTTTGTGTATGTGGTAAACGGTGTTGTTTGGTGATGTTTGGAACTTTGGATATACATGTTCTGGAAAAAAAACCAATATATTTTTTTAAGAAGCAAATTTTCTGTAGTAGTGAAATCTAGGATGTTCGTCGAAAAAATGCCTGTGTGAAATTTGTGGGAATTATCCGTGTGAAAATCTTGAGAAATTTGTGGCAAATAGGTGCAAGAAATTTGTGGGAATTCCATGGCAATTATCTGTGCGAAATCTGTGGGTAATTTTACACAGATTATTAGCGGTAATATTTGTGGCAAAAAAATATCAAATAACTGAAGCAAATCAGTCGAAAAATGTTTGTGGGAAATCTATGAGAAATAATTGTGGGAAATTCGTGAGAAAAAACATCAAATATCTGAAGCAAATCGGTCGGAAAATGTTTATGGGAAATCCGTGAGAAATGATTGTGGGAAATATGTGGCAAAAAAAAGGTGATATGTGTGAAGTATGGTTCCTGGAAATTGTAGGAAATCCATGGGAAATAGTTAACGCTCCGTGGAAAAATATTTAGCCACAAGGTTTTTACAAACGGAATAATCCTGTGGGAAATTCGTGGAAAAGGGCCTTTATCCACGGTATTTCCCACTGATTCTACTGTGGGAAAAAAACATTTTGTGTAGTAGTGGCAAGTGTACATCAAGGCATTGATTGCATGGTCTTGCGACAGTGCAAGAGTCTTTATTGTAGCCTACTTTTTCCCTTTGGCCAGCACGACCAATAAATAATCAAAACCCTCACCAGCTACCTTGCAAACAAGTAACCACAAAAAAAAACAAAATGCTTTGCTCACCACTCAAAATAGCTCCACCACCGGCTCCATGGCCAAACATACCAAGATAATATGACTGTCTATAGCATCTAGTTTAGAGCATGGAAAAACCGACGCATTGGTTAACGTTGCCCAAACGTTCGGTCAAAGTGGATAACATAAATGAGCGGGACAACTCTATAAATGGTTACACATCGAGTCAACGTCGGATGGGTCAGATTAGTTCACGAGTACATATTAGCTCCTTTTGTATATTTTATTATAACAAAAAGTGCTAATGTTACATATAAAAATCCGAACCAACCTAACCAGGTTTTGACCATGGCCGTTCGGAAGTGGTAACGTCTTTGGCAATTGAAAAACATCTTTAATTCTCTAGCAACTTAGCCCACTCATGTGCATCCCCCTTTGTGGATCCCTCTTTCCCCACGTGCAATGTAACTATTAATTAAGAAGGGTCTAAATATAAACTAAATAGCTGAACAGGTCCTTTACCTATACACTTTTGTAGCATCGATTCCATCTTTTTCCCCAAGCAAACCGAGAACGTGTTGTTTTGAATCCCTTTTAGTTCGCAGACCCTGGCTCGGCCACTTCCAAATTTCCATAGTCAGAATCTCAAAGTTCCAGATGATGTCATGAAGCGACGAAAACCATTGGATTCCTAAAATCGTATCATAGCTGTCTTATGGAATGAGTAGAGCCTCGGTGATGAACCGGTGTCTGATAATGCCTAAACTATACATATTTTCGGTGGCGCTATTTGCATTTATTTTATCATTTCTCGTGAACTTTTGGTACTTAATCAAGTATATTTGCTATTATATGTTCTAGGTACGTGTCGTGGAAGAAAACAGAAGAATACACGAAGAATTGAAGCTTAGATGAAGAAAGAACTAAAGCTGAATGCTTCCCGACACCTGTTCACTGTTTTTGGCTTATAAACTCGGAAATACGAACTCCCTTTTAGTTGGTTCAAGCTGCCACATGAAGAGAATTCAATTATCTACAACCTTAAAAAAGGCCAAGTACTGAAATTGCCCAAAGTTCGGCGGTTTTACCCAAAGTGTGGCGCACTTTTGAGTATGTGAGAAAATTTAAGGCAATTAAATAAAGTGTGCATTAATACACTATGCGTGGGGCATAAATAAGTTTGTAAGACGCACTTTGGCCCCCTAACAGCCTATAAATACCCTCCTTGGCTCCCTCAATTCACACAGTTGAGATAAACTCTCACACAATCATCTAACACACATTTAAACACATACAGAATAGGTGTTTTTGGTGATTTTGGCTTGACAAACCAAGGATCCAAACACCCACTCAAAACGCACCATCACTACCACCACTCTCAACCACGTTTTACAGAGATTCACCACCATCCTCATACCTCATCCATCAATTTCCAGAACCTAACAACCCATATACTTGGAGAATCAACCATAATTCTTCAAGTACTCAATATAAAACCCATTGCCAAACACCCCTTTTCCGTCTACCATTGGTTGTTGTCCCTGAATTCCTACGAGATTGGTGATATATTCCTGTTGGTTACAAAATTATAGGGTGTAGGCTTGATATTGGAATCATTGGTTGTGACAAGGATCGAAAACACCTTTTCGGGGGGTCTTGGTTGATCAAAGAACAATAGATAAGTCATTATGTTTTCTAGTAAGAGAAAGTAGAGAGAGGGTGAGATGAACACAAAAAGGAGAAATATTAGATTGAAAGAAAAATGAGAAAAATACAAGTGAACATCCACCATCCCTCATGGAGAGCCATGAGGGGTATTATACTTAAACATCTCTCAAAAGCAAACTATTCCTAGTTTACATAAATGACCCCTACGTGACACGCAGTGTCCAAGATTAGTCCAATTCACGTGTAAGACGCCAGCTTCACTAAAAAGTCCCGAGTGAAAGCAATTTATCCCACTATGTAGTCGAAACTGTAACATCAAAACGGTAAAATAAAAAACAACTAAGTAACGGATGTACACATTTCTCCCTCCAGGATGATGACAATTTTGAGGAATTATCCTACTTATATGTACATCGTATATCAACTGGAACTGCTTACTTAGCTTCATAACCCGTGATTGCATATGCAATACTCTGTGAGAAGATGTCGAATCGTACTCTCTTAACAATTCTCTCTTGATCAACCCGAACTAAATCCCCTTATCTATTTTGTCGGCTAATACTGATGACCATGCATTGTAGAAAACATAATCCTTCACTTGTTTGATATGTAATCTAATCTGTGTGACAAAGGAAACGGTGCAGCGGCACACCCTCTTGAGTACCGATAATACTCCACCCAAAAAGTATACAAAAAAAATACATCACCTCTTGAAATCTTCTCAACTACGTGAGACACTGAGTAGTACAATGTAACTCCTTAAAGTGATAGCTACTTTGTGGGTATAAGAAGAAAGAATCATAAAAGCAACTAGATATCCAAGTCTTCATCACAAACACAACTCATCCTCGTTGTAGAGAAAGAAAGAACTGAAGACGAAATAAGTACACTCCCCGTGAAAGTATACTTCAATCCCAAATTAATAACATCATACAAAAACTCCGTAGTCATGAAAGTTCAATAATAGCCATTATGAATGAAGGTGAATTTTGATAAGGATCATTTTTAGTGTAATGTAATGTATTGTGTTTGTTGTGTTGTTGTTCGTGATTTTTTGATAAAAGTTATGATCGTTAACAAATATCGGCTAAAAGATAAATATATATTTAACACGGCCCATCCAAGTAATAAAACCCGGTCACATTTACCTTTTACCTGACATGAATTGTTTTATTACTCAGCTCAACCCGCTAACGCAAGCCCAAAATAGACCCTGGCCCAACTTAAGAAAGTTATAGCCGACCTACTTAATTATTATCTCTGGTCCAATCCAAATTTCTTATAATTGTAGTTATACTTGGCCTGTTATCTGATCCATAAACCCAACTAAGATAAATACGACATTTATCCCTAATGAATCTCATAGATAACCATACACACATATTATAACCGCCCCTATTATCTTATTCTCTCTCTAAAGAAAATGCAGCTCCATCAAGATCAAATCAAGCTTACTGATTTCCCTTTCATCAATATATACGGATTAAAGAATCATAACGAAATAACCATTCCATCTATGCATCAACATCAAAACACAGACCCTTTAATCTATTTGCATATACTCAACGTATTCCAAGAACCATCAAGGCACGACTTCTAGATCTCTATGAGGTCTCGGGTAGGTTTGATATTGTTGTATGTTTGGCTTGATTCAATCGAAACGAAGGAGGATGATAACATAATTGTTATTATTCGTCCTTTAATTTCATAAATCAAAGGGTTATACCCAACAGAGATCGATGATGATTGATGTTCAATAAAAAAAATGTTAAAGATTTAAGAAAGAAAATTGAACAATCTGAGATCTAGTTTGATTTTGTTTCAGTTGAGGTTGATGTCGGAGATATCGGAGGATGGGATAGGATTTGTGAAAATGGATTTGTTATTGTTTTGAAGCTGTGATGATGCGTGATAGGATTAGATGAGGTGGATTTGTTGAAGAGGTTGGTTATTGATGTTGTAGTGGATTACGGTTATGCTTAAAACTGCGAGTCCTGTGAACTTGCAAACTGCGAGTTTGGTGAAGCTCGTAAACTGCGAATCCGGTTAACTTTGAAGAACTGCATATCCGGTTGACATTGAAGAGTTGTGTATCTGGTTGAAGCTTGTGTTGCTAATCCGGTTGAACTTCTTCTTGCGTATCCGGTGTCATTGTATCCTTGGCTTTGTCTTCTTGAGAAACCAACAAAAAAACCAACGTCCTTGTTTCCATAAAACTTGGATCTATGTCTCCATTGAGTTTCAAACCGTGGACCACATAAAAGCTTGAATAAGCTTTGAAAATAAGCAAATGAACCCAGAAAATAAGCTATCAAATAAGTTTTATCAAAAAGCCTTATAAGTCTTAAATAAGCTATTTACTTTACAAATAAGCCACGCAAACTTATTATGAAAACATATAAAAGTTGCAAAGTGAATTACTGTTCATGAGCCCAAAGTAGAGAAAATGAAGAGAATTATAAAGAAAAGTATAGTAAAACACTGTTGATAAGCCCAACGTCGGTTTTATAGACAGTAAGCCCGAACTAAACTTTGACACAAGGAAATAATAGGCCGAATGATAAGAAGCCAAAAAAAGGAAATAAAAACATAAGAATAAGCACGAAACAACAAAACACAATAACAAAACACCCCAGTTAGCTCTTGATACCAATTGACAAGGATCGAAAACACCTTTTTGGGGGGGTCTTGGTTGATCAAAGAACAATAGATAAGTCATTATGTTTTCTAGTAAGAGAAAGTAGAGAGAGGGTGAGATGAACACAAAAAGGAAAAATATTAGATTGAAAGAAAAATGAGAAAAATACAAGTGAACATCCACCACCCTTCATGGAGAGCCATGAGGAGTATTTATACTAAAAGAAAAAGCAAACTATTCCTAGTTTACATAAATGACCCCTACGTGACACGCAGTGTCCAAGACTAGTCCAATTCACGTGTAAGATGCCAACTTCACTAAAAAGTGAGGCTAACAATCTCCCTCCAAGATGGCGTCATATGTGAATTGGTTACAATGTTCCCTACAAGCAAAAATAAAGAAAATTGATAAGAATGAAGTCCCGTATTCCTTGAGAATATCTTCGACGATCTGCTTGAATACTCCAGCTTTATTTCTTAAGCTTATAGACAAACATACTACTAAAATCTTCAGCTCCCTCCCAAACAGACACCCCTAAGACTGATAAGAATTAATGCACTAGTCTTCTTAAGGACCTCCTTTCTCATTTAGGATACACTGTGTGAGGGATGATATCATCAACATCGTCTCACTTGGGAAGCATTACAATCTTGTTGTACACACTTTATCCCTTTTTCGAAGTAAAAAAAGTAGCACCAAAATCAATTAAGACTCGGAAAAGCATGTTTCTCCCTCCCGGAAAGACATGGTAAGACTTGCTACACCAAAGACAACTAAGTCCCGAATGTAAGCAATTTATCCCTCTATGTAGTCAAAATGTTAACATCAAAGTCAACTAAGTCCTAAATGTACCAAATTAAATTGTTTCACCAAAGTCAATTAAGTCCCGAGTGAAAGCAATTTATCCTGCTATGTAGTCGAAACTGTAACATCAAAACGGTAACATAAAAAACAACTAAGTACCGGATGTACACATTTCTCCCTCCAGGATGATGACTATTTTGAGGAATCATCATACTCATGCGTACATCGTATATCAACTGGAACTGCTTACTTAGCTTCATAACCCGTGATTGCATATGCAATACTCTAGGAGAAGATGTCGAATCGTACTCACTTTAACAATTCTCTCTTGATCAACCCAAACTAAATCCCCTTATCTATTCTGTCGGCTAATACTGATGACCACTGATTGAAGCATAATCCTTTACTTGTGACTTGATCTTGTATTATCCGTGTGACAAAGGAACGGTGCAGAGGCAAATCTCTGAGTACCATATACTCACCCAAAAGTATATAAAAAAATACATCACCTCTTGAAATCTTCTCGACTACGTAAGACATTGAGTACTACAATGTAACTCCTTAAAGTGATAGCTACTTTGTGGGTATAGGAAGAAAGAATCACAAAAGCAACTAGATATCCAAGTCTTCGTCACTAACACAACTCATCCTCATTGTGGAGAAAGAAAGAACCGAAGACGAAATAAGTACACTCCCCGTGAAAGTCTACTTCAATCCCAAATTAATAACATCGTACAAAAACTCCATAGTCATGAAAGTTCAATAATAGCCATTATGAATGAAGGTGAATTTTGATAAGGATCATTTTTAGTGTAATGTATTGTGTTTGTTGTGTTGTTGTTCGGGATTTTTTGATAAAAGTTATGATCGTTAACGGATATCGGCTAAAAGTATATATATCTTTAACGAGGCCCGTCCAAGTAATAAAACTCGGTCACATTTACCTTTTACCCGACATGAATTGTTTTATTACTCGGCTCAACCCGCTAATGTAAGCCCAAAATAGATAAGTCATTTGCATTATCGGGCTCAACACAACATAACTCAGCCCATTTCAATGTCTGATCTATCAATTGAGATCATAGTTGGCCTGGCGTACCTATCAATCCAACACCATATACTCGCTTAGATTTCAGCACATCAAAAATAATACTCGGCCCATATAAATTCAATACACCCTGGCCTAACTTAAGAAAGTTATAGCCGGCCTGCTCAAATATTATCTCTGGTCCAATCCAAATTTCTTATAATTGTAGTTATACTCGGCCTGTTATCCGATCCATAAACCCAACTAATATAAATACGACATTTATCCTTAATGAACCTCATAGATAACCCTACACACATATTATAACCGCCCTCATCATCTCATTCTCTTTCCAAAGAAAACGCAGCTCCATCAAGATCAAATCAAGCTCACTGATTTCCCTTTCATCAATATACACGGATGAAAGAATCATAACGAAATAGCTATTCCATCTATGCATCAACATCGAAACACAAACCCTTTAATCTATTTGTATATACTTAAAGTATGCCAAGAACCATCAAGGCACGGCTTCTAGATCTCTATGAGGTCTTGGGTAGGTTTGATATTGTTATATGTTTGGCTTGATTCAATCGAAACGAAGGAGGATGATAACATAATTGTTATTATTCGTCCTTTAATTTTGTAAATCAAAGGGTTATACCTAAGAAAGATCGACGATGATTGATGTTCAATAAAAAAATGTTAAAGATTTGAGAAAGAAAATTGAACAATTTGAGATCTAGTTTGATTTTGTTTCAGTTGAGGTTGATGTCGAAGATATTAGAGGATGGGATAGGATTTGTAAAAATGGATTTGTTATTGTTTTGAGGCTGTGACAATGGGTGATAAGATTAGATGAGGTGGATTTGTTGAAGATGTTAGTTATTGATGTTGTAGTGGATTACAGTTATGCTTAAAACTACGAGTCCGGTGAACTTGAAATCTGCGAGTTCGATGAAGCTCGTGAATTGCGAATCTGGTTAACTTTGAAGAACTGCGTATCCGGTTGACATTGAAGAGTTGCGTATCCGGTTGAAGCTTGCGTTGCTAATCCGGTTGAACTTCTTCTTGCGTATCCGGTGTCCTTGTGTCCTTGGTTTTGTCTTCTTGAGAAACCAACAAAAAAACCAACGTCCTTGTTTCCTTAAAACTTGGATCTATGTCTCCATTGAGTTTCAAACCGTGGACCACATAAAAGCTTGAATAAGCTTTGAAAATAAGCAAATGAACCTAGAAAATAAGCTATTAAATAAGCTTTATCAAAAAGCCTTATAACTCTTAAATAAGCTGTTTACTTTACAAATAAGCCACGCAAACTTTATGAAAACATAGAAAATTGCTGAAGATGAATGACTTTTCATAGCCCAAAGTATAGAAAAGATAAGAATTATATAGAAAAGTATAGTAAAACGCGATTGATAACCCCTACGTTGGTTTTTTGACAGAAGCCCGAACTAGTACATGTCACAAAGGATATAATGAAGCCAAAGATAAGAAGCCAAAAAAGGAAACAAAACATTAAGAATAACATGAACAAACTATAACACATTACAATACACCACCCGGTTTAGCTCTTGATACCAATTACATGATTCATAAAATCCTTTTTGGGGTCTTAGTGTTTTTGATCAAAGAACAATAGTAAGTCTTTATGTCTTTCTTGTGATTGTTAGGTGAGTTTGGGATTGGAACACTTTAAAAGGAAAATATTAAGTGGGAAAGATATAAGAAGTATTATTAACAAGGAACATCCACCACGCCCTCATGGAGAGTCATGAGGGTAATTATTCTAAAAGGAAAAATCTTACTATTCTATTTGACATAAATTCGCCCATGCTAACACGTAGTGTTCCAAGACTATCCAATTCACGTGTAAGACTAAAAAGTAGTAAATATATCGTTACTTCACGAAAAGTGAGGCTAACAGGTTATATGGTGTAGTGTTTTGTTGTGATCGAATATTTGGTTATTTGATCTTTATACTCTCATACACTGTTCGTTTCGAATTCATTGGTAACAATTCTTATTTATATTTATATAAAGAATTTACACGTTATCATTAGATGATGTTTGTTATAATATGTACATGGAGTAGTCATCGTGTTTTGTTTGGCAATAGTGATCTTTAGATATGGAGTTTTTGAGTGTATAGTGTTATTTGATTTATAAAAACATATTTTATAAAAGAATATGAGGCAGAAAGAAGTCTTTTATATATTATTGCCTATCGATTGGCACACTGATTCTATTGGTTATAATAAGCTTAATGCCGAAAGATTTTTGTTATTAACTAGTATTTTCACTTTTTACATTTAAGGCGAAAGAGTTGCGACACGAGATATCTTACTCTCTAAACTTATTGACACTATCCTATACACTTTAATTGGTCTTAGTGATCATGGCCTAAACAAACATACTTTAAATGGCATTGCTGAATCATCTTTTATTTTTTCTTACAACATTTCATATGGAGTATGCAAGATTTGGTTTATTTGATCTGTGACAATCCCCCCCCCTTATTAACCTTAGCACCATAATTACAAACTAGGAAATATTGTTAAGTCATTGGAGTCACCTGGACTTACACAAACTATACTGACTCAACGGGTATTACTTCCCTTGGCGATGTTTTTAGTAAAATGTATTTCAAGTTGATTATAAAAGTTTAAAGCTTGAAAACACAAGCAATTTGTTGCAACGTTGCCGAGATTTGTTTAAGTGTTATAGTTTGGTTGCTTTTTTTTCTGTGCTATTTCTGTGGTTTCACAAAGATTATTTTCTGGCATACTGGATCCCAAAGAAATGGGTTTTTGTATTCAGGTTCATACGCACATCCTATATTGATTCGTTTTTTCCTAAATACTCCAGTAGTGCCGTTCTTACCCAGGTACCCGCACTTCTACTTATTTTTTCAGAAACAGAGATCTTATGTCAAAAACCAAACTAAAACTTCTAGTACTAGTCTTAGGTCTATTATCATTTGATTTATATTTACTGATTATCCTTTGTATTTGTAATTACTATTTATCATAATTTTTGAAAATAAAAATCATAAAATTACCAAGAAGAAAAGCCGCCGCACCTTTTCTAAAGTCGCCGCACTCTTATCTATCTGATTTTTTTATCTATTTTCCTATTTCCTATTCTATAAATTTATTTATTCAGTATATATATAGTAATTAAAAACAGATTAAATATATCAATATAATAAATCTTAATTAATGATAGATTAGATTTATTTTATTTTGATTATTATGCCTATTAGCCTTAAGTTATAGTATATAAAACTGTCTTTGTGGAAAAATGCTTAAGACGTATAGTATAAATTCCCCTAGTCTTTCGAAAACAATTATAATTCAGGATTTAGAAAATAAATAAAAGGCGTTGGAAATTTTAAAATTTATCACAAAAAGAATCCATTCAAGCGAATAACACAAATCTTTCTCCGACATCGATGCGTAATGATATTTTGTCATCATAAATATACTGAAGAGAGCGAACCCCAACTAATTTTTCATCTCTAATGAGAATAAACCTCGATCCCGAGGATCCAGCCTAGTGGGAAAGATGCTAAGATCTGTAGCACACGACTCCTAAGTCTGTCATTTAGTCCCAGTTTTTTATTGGAATGGGGGTGATGACCCATATTGTTATCTATTTACTCACTTATAATGTTCGGGAAAATATATTAGGATGGTTATATGCGCCGATACTCATGACCATATTCCCCGTAATTTCCCGGCAATCTGCAGACAGTTCAATGTCGTGGAAACCAGAGAGACGCTGTTAAGCATTTGATATTTTCCCTTTCCTTGTGCCTGACCTAAAAACATGATTTAAAACAGAACTTATTAAAGAACTATAACATCGTGGTACAAATGAGAAAAGCTTTAGTAAGAAATTTATGTCCACCTTCGTGGTTAACCTCGTTTACTTGAATCAAAATCTGTCTCTCGTAACTCATTTGTAAAAAGTCTAATCGTTCAGCTTGGTTACGACTCAAGACATGCTCGAAAAAGGTCATGGCATGCTGACCAAAGAAGCAATTATTCAAATATTTGATCCATGCTAGACAACCCACTCAGAATCCCTGCAAACTTGGAGATCCTTTCCTCTACAAAAACCCGAATCAAGCTTTTCAATTTCTCGAGGACAAAGTCCTTTTCGAACATGATTGGCCCATTAAATCTAAAACGAAATCATCGAAAATATGTTTCCTTCGCAGATGGAAGTGATAGTAATACTGATAATTATCAATTTATGGAAAAATTAAAGGCTATGGATTCTCAAATTATATCTTAATGGAAAATTGCAACTTATGTCTAACAAAGATACTTGAGCATAGAAGGGAAAACCTATCGAAAATCTTCCTAAGATAAATGCCTATGGTGTAACTCCAATGAAAGCAATACACAGCCAATCGGTAGATATTAAGATCGTAATTCCTCATGAGTCGCAGTTTCTCACCCAAATCCCATCTTGATCCTAATGATCCTAGAAAAGCGTTCACTAGAATTTAGACGATGATTGTGAAAAAATGAACTGTAGATTTGCAATAGACGATGTCAGTAAGCATGAGAACTGTTCATCATGGAAATTTTTGCCATGAACAGGAAAAACCACTGTGTTGTAACTAACAAGAGTCTAAACAGTCAACCAAGAACCTCAAGCCCAAACAAGAATCTTGATAAATCAATCAACTAAATTCTTGGATGGTCCATAGAGGTCAAGAACAATGTTAACGATATAATTATAAAAATGAAGAAAAACAAAAATAATTTCCAAACTAAAATTAAAAACATGGAAAGGAAAATAGATGAGTGGGAGAAGTCTCAAAACATCTCTTCAGAACAAACCGATAGCACTGAGACACCACCTCCTTCTCAAGCTCACACCAAGCAAGTGAATGCCGTATTCACCGGGAGTGGAAAGTCCGATGATTCGCTGAAAATTTAAACACTTCCTCCTATCATCGAAAAAGATAAACCAATTAAAACATCAAAAAGGGACAATCAAGTGGTTAAGACCAAAGAATATCCATTCTGTGATATATACCAAGACTCCATACCCTCAATGTTTAAATGTGGATCATTCCCACTTGAACCGTATTGTCAAGGTATCCTGAATCAAGTTGAGTATAACAAAAAGAATAGTGGTAGTAGTAATAGTAAATAATAATAAACCTATAAAAAAACTAATATATATATATAACAAAAAATTTGCAGTTTGATAAGTTTGATGTGCATGGGCCCGTGTGTATCTCACTCGATTTCTGCATCTAAAAAAGAATGTTTCGAACTTTGTGGGTGTGTTCAATGGAAACCCTCACGAGACTATAACTCGTCCACTCGGGAGGCCGAAGGGTTTAAAGGCTTGTTGCATGCGCTAAATGCAACTGTGGTGCCTACGAAAGTGCGCTTTAGTATTTTACGGTTTTCGTAGTTGTGTCTATTTTGAAGATTAAATAAAACTGATGGAGCTTGGATTGTTGGTTAGCATTTTACACTTTGAGACTTATATAATTGGAGTATTATATTACATGTGGTAGAATACACATGCTTGGCATTCTGTTTTGCGCCATATCCTTCACAATTTGACCAAGAACTTAAGAACCCCGAGAAGTACCGTTTCCCTTAATTTTCTCTATTTTCTATATTTATTAGTTCTCATATTGAGGGAAATGTTCAACTTAAGTGTGGTAGGAAAAATTAATCATGTCCCTCCATGTTTTCCCTGCATAAACTTTCAACTGATATTTTCTGGAAAATTTAAAAATTTATATATTGCTTTTCCAAAAACTTAAAAAATGCACATGCTTAGTAAGGAAAATTCAACCGGATTGACATTTTAACTAACAAAAAATCAACCCACTTAAATTGTAAGGATTTAGAACTTAAGGAATTCGGGTACCCATCTTTGATACCCAATATAATTTTTGCCTTTAGCTTGTTCGAGTTAGGGTTGAATGCAGTCATATGTGTCTATTCTGTCATTACGGATGTGTACATATGGTCTTTGTCACCTTTTCTGGAACATTGTTATTGGTATAAAGTTATATGATTGGGCAGGTAATTTAGTAGCTCTAGAACTTGTGCTTGATCATCATTTACTAGACCGCAGTGAGGTTAATTCATAGACAAGGTCGTATGATAAGAGGTGAAATAAATCCCTATGCAATCATGTATCTGCAGCACTCGCTTTTAGTGTTGAGATCCCCAAAGTATCCCAAGAGCAAGAAAAATGTGCTCGATGAAGAAGAAGTTTTGTGCCAGCCTTAGTTATCGCAGTATCTAGAATGAAAAGAATTCAAAGAAGAAGAAAAAAAGAGAAAAGAAAAAATAATAAAAGTTCAAAGTATAAGGCAAAGTTCTAGTACATGGAATCAAGTATTTGCTATTCACCCTCATCATTATCATGTTTTGCCTCTTTGAGATTTCTGTCTAGGTGCTCACGCCACAACGGGCATGTTTATGTGTCTAGTATAAGCATATGGTAGCAACCTAGATTATGTTTGTACAATTGAGTGACTTCAAAAATATAAAACCCTATCTGAGTGACTCGTGTGAATTCAAAAACAAACACTTTCCTTATGTGAGGTGCTCTGTTATATGTCTATGCCTGAAAAGTTATAAAACTGATAAACACTTGTTAATGCTAAAATGATTTTTTCTCCACGTCACAATAAATGATCTTGTTTTCTCACTTTAATTGCTTGAGGGCAAGCAATAGCTAAGTGTGGAGGGATTTGATAACGCCTAAATTATACATGTTTTCGACGGCGTTATTTGCATTTATTTTATCATTTCTTGTGAACTTTTGGTACTTAATCAAGTATATTTGCTATTATATGTTCTAGGTACGTTTCATGGAAGAAAACAGAAGAATACACGAAGAATTGAAGCTTAAACGAAGAAAGAACTAAAGCTGAATGCTTCCCGACACTTGTTCACTGTTTTGGCCATAACTCGGTCATACGAACTCCGTTTTAGTTGGTTTAAGCGGACAAGAGAAGAGAATGTAATTATCTACAACTTTGAAAAAGGCCAAGTACTGAAATTTCCCAAAGTGTGGCAGTTTTACCCAAAGTGCGGTGCACTTTTGAGTTTGTGAGAAAATTTAAGGCAATTAAATGAAGTGCGCATTAATACACTATGTGCGGCGCACAAATAAGTTTGTGCGGCGCACTTTGGCCCCCAAACAACCTATAAATACCCTCCTTGGCTCCCTTATTTCATACACTCTCACACAAATCATTCTAGTTCGTTTAAAACACTTAGAATAGGTGTTTTTGGTGATTTTGGCTTGACAGACCAAGGATCCAAACAACCCTTCAAACTACCATCACCACCACCACCACTCTCAACCACATTTTCCAGAGATTCACCACCATCCTCATACCTCATCCATCCATTTCCATAACCTAACAACCCATATACTTGGAGAATCAACCATAATTCTTCAAGTACCCAATATAAAACCCATTGCCAAGCACCCCTTTTCCATCTACCATTGTTGTTGTCGTTGAATTCCCAGGAGATTGGTGATATACTTCGGTTGGTTACAAAATTATAGGGTGTAGGATTGATAATGGAATCATTGGTTGATGTTGGTATTGGTTGTTGAGTCGAATATTTGGTTATTCTATCTTTTGTTGTCATACACTTTCGTTTATGAATCGTTGGTACATTCTTATTTATATTTATGATGAAATATTATGAGTTTATAATTTATAATTTGGTTGTTATAAATATGAACATGGAGTACTCATCTTGTGTTTGTTTGGGCATAATGTGATCTTTGATATGGAGCGTTTGGATATGTGTTTATTGAATTGGTAAAACATATTT
>BQNB010117769.1:0-21118 GCA_026074375.1 Tanacetum coccineum
GAAGTAATACCCCAGATTAGCTTCCGCTGCTATATGTAAAAATAGGGGTGTTACATGGAAAGAGATGAGTGTCTGAAAAAGTACAGATTCCTGATTATCATCTCAATGATGATTTGTTACAGGGCTATACACTGTATTAAATAAAGATTATTCTAAGCAACTGTGATAAATCGTTGCACGCGTTTGGTCTTCCACCACCTCCTCAAGATCTACTGGCTCAACTAGCAAATAGACTCCTGATGGAAGAAAGAAATTATAATCGGGAAGAATTAGCTCAATTAAAAGACGAGTTAGTTCCGCTATTAAACGATGAACAAATACAGATATATGATCTTATTATAAATGATGATACAAATAAACGGCAGGAGCTCATATTTGTTTATGTCCATGGTGGAACTGGCAAAACATTTCTCTGGAAAACCATCATTAGTAGCCTACGTTCTGAAGGAAAGATTGTATTGGCAGTCGCATCTGTTGGGAATTAAGGGCTTCTACAAGTTTCTACTGCTGGTTCAACTTAGTACTGCCAAGAGAAGACTTAGTACTACCAAGCTAAGTTAGTACTGTTAGTGTTATAGTTAGTACTGTCAGTACAAAATGTTAGTACTATCAGTTTATTAGTACTGTTAGTTATAATAGTTAGTACTGTTTATGTAATATGCATGAGATATATTAGGAATAGATATGCATGATCATGTAACGCGTTTTGTAAGCCCATTAGGGTTTCCTTGGTGTATATAAGGAATCCTACGGCATTGATCTAGATATCAAGTTTTATATAGTTTTCATAGCAAATATAGTTAGTATTTATAGTTTCAAGGTTATTCTGTAACTTTGATTATGTTTAATATAATGAAAGTTTAGCAAGATCTTGTTTTACTGTTTCATTATTTTTCTTAGTATTACAAGCTAGATTCCGCATAGTATGTAGTATTCACAATCTTAGTTTCTACTATAGTTGTCTTGGATCTATGCAATACAACTAAGCTTTAACAAGCTAAGTAAGATCTGTCAAGAAGGTATCAACAAAATTGGAAATGAGCTTAGAGATATAATTAAAGGTATAATCATTAAGAGTTACAACATTGACGCTTGCAATTAACCGTCGCTGGGACAATATCGACACATGCTCTTTGTTTGGCACGTGAATATGAGATATGCTCACGGTGTTCTTTTTTTCCTTTTTTTTGTAAATTAATTATTTTTGGTATAAATGGTGGTTAATGGTTATGATCAATGCTAATTTTTGTAACCATCGACATTTAATTGTGTGTAAATGCCTTTATAGTTTCAGTTATAAAAAAACAAAAGCCTCTTATGATCAATGCTATTTATAATGGAGTTACAACTCTTATGATCAATGTTATTTATGATGAAGTTACAAATTTTATGATCAATGCTATTTATAATGGAGTTACATCTCTTATGATCAATGTTATTTATGATGGAGTTACAATGCCAAAGAAAATGCAGAAAACCATTCTGAAGCAGCAATATGAGAATTTTGCTGCATCAAGATCTGAAGGACTAGATAAAACCTATGATAGGTTTCAGAAACTCATCAGCCAATTGGAAATTCATGGTGAAGTTATCTCTCAGGAAGATGCAAATCTGAAGTTGCTGAGAAGTCTACCATCAGCTTGGAACAATATTGCTTTAATAATGAGAAACAAATCTGATCTAGACACATTGAGCATGGATGATTTGTATAATAATCTGAAGGTGTATGAATATGAGATTAAAGTCCAATCAAGCTCAAGCTCAAACTCTCAGAATGTGGCTTTTGTATCTTCAGAAAACACTAGCAGTACTAATGAAGCAGTTAATACTGCTCATGAAGTTTCTACTGCTAGTTCACAGGGACAAGCTTCTTCCTCAACTTATGCTGATGATGTCATGTTTTCCTTCTTTGCTAATCAATCTAATAGTCCACAATTAGACAATGAAGATCTGGAGTAGATTGATATTGATGATCTTAAAGATGATAGGATCTCAAATGGCAGGTGGCCACTGGCGTTACCATAGAGGGTGAAAAGATGTCTTAAAGATAGACATGAAGGAATTTGAACATTTTCAATGGCATAGAAACTGTGGCTTTGATAATATCAAAGGTTGAATTTTACAACTGCCACAGGATAGGTTACTTTGCTAGAGAACTGCAAGGCACCAAGGAATTAGGGAATAAAAATAGAAGATGGTCCAAAAGGAAATGCACCAGGTAGATACCATTTACTACAAATGCCTGGTGTTCAAAGAGGGATAGGTGGTTATGATTGGAGCTTTCAGGCTGAAGAAGACATCACAAACTTTGCTCTAATGGCTTATACATCCCAAGGTTCATCAAGTTCATTAAGTTCAGACTTTGAGGTATATACTTGCTCTAAAGATTGCTTAAAATCATATGAAACTCTTCAAAAACCAGTATGACCACAGCGTGATCTCTCATAAATCCTAATCTAGAAATTATAGGTTTTTACAAATGGGATTAGATATATTAGAAGCTAGGATAGTTTTTGGTAATGAAAAGAATGAAGCTGTTTATGAAAAGAATTTGCATTTTTAAAAGTATGATGTCAAGTGCAGACTTCTATCAAAGACCTTAAAATCAGTTAGCAGAAGCTTTAAAAGAGAAGGTGAATTTGCAACTTAAATCTAGAAAATTTGAAGAGATCACAAGAAATCTAGACTAAATGATAATAGTCCAAATAAGTGCTAAAGACAAACTGGTCTTGGTTATAATAGTACAAATGAAATGAGAATGAAGTGGTTGCATAGTGTGTTTCAACAGTGAGAAAGTAATGTGGATGATAGTTTCGTCAGTAAATGATAGATTCAAAACAGGTGAAGGTTACTTCAGTTTTCCCCCTCGCCCACACTGACGGACTACATGCCCTCAAGGGTCTATGACCCTGACTTAGGATCCTTTGCTGGGTTAGATAAATTTGTCTATCAGACTAAAGTGAGTGAAACTGAAACTATATATCTAAGACTAGTAAAGGATATTATAGAAAAGCCTGAAAACTGTTAGGCCTAGTGCCTCCTATCATTGAAAGATTGGGACACGGATTATTGATAATGATAGTGTGTATTTAGACCTAAATCTATCAGACAAAACAAGTTTAGCTAAATCATTTTGTCAAAATCTGATGAGATGTGAAATCTGTTAATAAGGAAAACACACGCAAAGACTTCATAGGCAAGTAAGTATCCAGGAAAAGTCAAAGTCGCCAGGATAATACGAAAAACTAGAATGGGTTGATGACTCAGAAACTAGGAAATGGTTTTGAGTCTATAAAGAAAGCTTGTTTTGTTTGTGGGAGTTTTAATCATTCAATCAAAGACTGTGATTTTCATGATAAGAAAATGGTAGAAAAATCAGTGATGAATAATAAGGGAAGGGTTACTAGTTAAAGGGAAATTAGACCAATATGGAACAATGCTCAGAGGGTGAACTACCAAAATAAATTTACTCACCCACATCCTAAAAGGAATTTTGTTCCAACAGCAGTTGTAACAAAGTCAGGACAAGTACCAGTTAATACTGCTAAGCAAAGCTCTCCAAGAGCAGCAGCATCAATTAGTACTGCCAGGCCTGTTAATACTGCTGCCCCTAAACCAAAAGTGAATGATGCATTACCCATAACATATTCTTATTTTAAAGCACATTCACCAGTAAAAAGGGCTTTTAACAGAAAATCAGCAGCTAAAACCAATATGTTTAATGAAAAAGTTAATACTGCTAGGGTTAACAATGTAACTACTGTTGGGCCAAAAGCAGTAGTTATTGCTGCTGTGGGAAATGGGGAAAATGTTGTTAAGTCCTCAGCATGCTGGATTTGGAGACCAACATGAAATGTTATTGACCATACCTCCAAAGACAGTGGATCAATATTCAGAGATGGAAAATGAACTTTTAAAGAAAATCTTCATACTAGCAAACAGATCGAGACAGTAAAGTGTTTGGAAGCATCCTCTCTACATAAAAGGTTTAATTCAGAAACTTGATGATTTGAAGGTAAATCTCAAGTTTAGGGGAGGATTGTTGGGATTTAAGGGCTTCTACAAGTTTCTACTGTTGGTTCAACTTAGTACTGCCAAGAGAAGACTTAGTACTGCCAAGCTAAGTTAGTATTGTTAGTGTTATAGTTAGTACTGTCAGTACAAAATGTTAGTACTGTCAGTTTATTAGTACTGTTAGTTATAATAGTTAGTACTGCTTATGTGATATGCATGAGATATATTAGGAATAGATATGCATGATCATGTAACGCGTTTTGTAAGCCCATTAGGGTTTCTTTGGTGTATATAAGGAACCCTACGACATTGTTCTAGATATCAAGTTTTATATAGTTTTCATAGCAAATATAGTTACTATTCATAGTTTCAAGGTTACTCTGTAACTTTGATTGTGTTTAATATATTGAAAGTTTAGCAAGATCTTGTTTTACTGTTTCATTGTTCTTCTTAGTATTACAAGCTAGATTCCGCATAGTTTGTAGTATTTATAATCTTAGTTTCTACTATAGTTGTTTTGGATCTATCCAACACAACTAAGCTTTAACAAGCTAAGTAAGATCTGTTCAAAAGGGATCAACAACATCCTCAGGTATTGTTTCTTTACTTCTACCATCGGGTCATACCGTACATTCCAGATTCAAACTCCCTCTTGAATTAATGGAGGAATCTCTTTGTAGAATTACAAAGAACACTCAGCTAGGAAAGTTATTAGCGGACACCGATCTTATAATCTCGGACGAAGCCCCTATGAACGATCGTCGCTGTTTTGAAGCATTAGATATAAGCCTCAGAGATATCATTGATAAACCATCTTCTTTATTTGGCGGAAAGTCAATTCTCTTAGGAGGTGACTTCCGCCAAACACTCCCGGTTAAAAAAGGTGCATCAAAGATAGAGGTGATATCATCTTGCATTTCTGAATCTGCATTATGGCCATCTTTCAAAGTCTTCACGTTAAAGCACAACATGAGGCTTGCAAGACCAGACATCAGTTTAGAAGAACGTAGTCTGGTAAACTCCTTTGCGTCTTGGTTACTTGATGTCGGTGACGGGAAAATTGGTGAACCAGCAGACGAGGATCCTGAAAATACATCTTGGGTTCACATTCCTCCTGCATATTGTTTGCCCCCTGATGAAGAAGGTCTGTCAAAGCTGATTGACTTCATCTATGATTAGAGCACTCTTCACACACCCTCAGCAACAACTCTTCAACAAAAAGCAATTGTATGTCCTAAAAATGAAACCGCAGACATCATCAACTCAAAAGTTCTAGCCATGGTGCCTGGCGAAAGCACAATTTACATGAGCCAAGATGAAGCAACACCAACTGGAAATGATGCAGCTGAAACTGAAATGCTTTATCCGATAGAACATTTAAACACTTTTAAGTTACCAGGTTTTCCTCCACATCAACTTGAGCTCAAATTCGGTGCACCAGTCATGCTTATAAGAAATGTAAACATAGCCGGTGGATTATGTAATGGCACAAGGATGATAGTTAGATAGCTCATGACAAAACTTATAGAAGTGCAGATTATCACGGGAACAAGAGTAGGAGAGAAAGTGTTTATCCACCAAATTCCACTCATTCACAACGATCCCAATCTTCCTTTTGTCTTGAAACGAAAACAATTCCCCATAAAACTCTGCTACGCTATGACAATCAACAAAAGCCAAGGACAATCATTGAACAAAATCGGTGTATATCTTCCACATCCAATCTTTGGTCATGGCCAGCTATACGTTGCATTATCAAGAGCCACAACTCCTCATGGTTTAAAAATTCTTATTGAACCCGAAGAAAACCAACCTTTAAATACTACCAAAAATATAGTATACAAAGACTTTTTGGAAAAAATACACGGCACCCCGCCGTGTCAATAAATTTTTATAAATATGTCTTTTGTTTCTGTTAGATAGGTCTAGGTTTAAAAAAAGTTTGTAAAGTTTTTTCTTGATCATGTTACATGTCATGTTTAAATATTCATTTTTTGTTGATAAGTTTTTTTGTTTATGCCATTGTTTTTAATACAGTTCAAGTTTATGGTTTATTATGATGTATCAGTCCTTTTCTTTAGGTTAACTATTAAAATGGAGCTTTCAACGATCGCTCAGCTGAACCCAAACTCAACAAGGAAAACGTTAGAAGCGAAGGTTTATAGAAAATAGGTTGCAAAATCCCCACTGGAGATGACTCCATATGCCTATTGTTGTATTTTACTTGATCAAGAGGTAAATCATTGTCTATTTCATTTGCAATTAATGACTAACTTAGTGACCTATATATAACATTATATATATATAACCACAGGGTAATGCTATCCAAGATAACATGGCTTTAAAAGATACTGATTATTTCGATGCGAAATTACAAATGGGCATGGCTTATCGAATTTCAAACTTCAGTTGTGAAGCCACCAGTCGGTATCAGCAAACTCTAGAAAATGGAACAAGCCTGCGGTTTGGTAGATACACGAATTTTTACAGCATACCAACAACAACATTTCCACTTTACTATTTCCGGTTCACTTCCTACAACCAGCTGGAATCAAAGCTACCAAGGCCTGACAGTACCAGAAAAATACAGTATCCAGCTTTGACAGGTACCGTGCCACTTCAATCTTTTACATAGTGTTTTTTTACTATAATTGTTAACTCTTAATTAAAACACAAAATGATAACAGAAATTACATTATTAAACACAGCACACCATATCAAAACAATATATACACAAACATCGCTTACATAGCATCTTATTATATCATACAATAAACTAAACAGTCACTGAAAACACTTATCACACCGACCATCATTAAGCACAACATGAAACCACAGGCACACGCACTTATACATTTATTTGACGAGCACTAAATGTAGAGACACACACACATAACAACAGAATCAGTAGAAACAAACCACAAGCCATACACTAATCAAACCTCTAATCTCTTAGCCTTGCAATGAAAGTGTTTTTCTTAAACACTTTACTCTGAATCTCTCTAGCCATCAACAACAAACGAGATGCCTTTTCCATATCATCAAGCTGCACTCGCTTCAAAATTTCAATACTCTCAGCGACCTCATCAGACATATCAGATGTCCGAAGCTCCCTGATGTATCTGTCCCTCATCCTTACATCATTTCTTAGCTGATTAGATAGTTGACGATAGTTTTCCATTTTCTCTGTATCCTCGGCAACCTCCCTGGTAAATAACACTAATAGCTGATCCCTAATATCATCAGAATCAGCAGCACGAGCAAGCTCTTGAAGCAACGACGTACCTGTGTTGGCCATTTTCTAAAAAGAAAAAAAGAAAGTTGCACACAAAAGATGCCAGATAAACTTAACAAGACAGTCACTTATATAGACAGTGAAATGATTCTTTCTACTTAAAAGCTACATACACTGATGTCGGATAACTACAAGTGGCAATACACTCTTACATACCAACTAAACCACTGATGCAAAACAATGTCCTAGAAATACAGCTTTAACTAAATCTTTGTTAACAAAAAAAAGCCAGTTATGAAGTTATAAAAAGTATTAACGGACTAAAAAAGTGTATTTTTCGATTGACTAAATAACAAACCATAATAGTGTGCCTACTTTCTTTTCAGACTACATTGGATGCCTTAGATCAACTGGCAGTATCAGTGATTTTGGAGACCCAAATAGAAGACAAGGCGTCAGGAGAAAAATCAAAATTGAAAACCTCAAGTAAGTTACCCAAATACATTTACAAAAAAATTAAAACAACCTTTTGTAAACAAATATAAAATTTGGCCAGTGGTAACATTGTTGAGTGTACACTCTGGGATGAAATGGCCAAGCACTTTGGCGAAGCGGATCTTGCCAGGATGAAACAACCAGTGATCATCGCAATTAGCTCATGTCGGGTTTTGCAATACACCGGTAATAACTAACTACTTTAAAAAATAAATTTTTTATTATCCCTACAACTAACACAATGAACACACCACTAATACTATGAATACAGATTACCAGCTGTCTGCAAGGTCAGCAACATACTATTATTTAAACCCAAAGATCCCCGAAGCTGAAGAATCGCGTAATCTGTAAACAACCTAAACTTTCACTATTATACTAATCCATTTCATCTTTCTAATCTCAACTGTTATGCAGCTTCAAAGCCAGATACGAAGACACTCCCCCACTCATAATATACAAGTACCCACATAAAGACATACAACAAGACAAGACAAGAAACAAGTTTCCATTAAACACAATAATGGATCAGAACCCGCAAAGCTATAAGGTGAATTCTAACATATATATTCTTTTTCTTAAATAAACTAACAAGCTGCAACTAATTTAAACAAACAACCGCAGGGCGTAAGATTTACGACTGAAGCAACTATTACTAGCATTAACATGAACAAAGATTGGTACTACATCTCTTGCCACCAATATGGCAGAGCAGCAATAGTTCACGCAGACAATTATAGCTGCTTGGATCATGGGCCACAACCAGGACCCTTCTTCAGGTACACTTGATCAACAATATTCCACATGAAGCTCATCTACAAAAAAAGAATATAACACGTGTCCATTAAACATACAGGTATAAATTCAAAGGGTATATCACGGACAACACTGCAACTGCCCCTATAACATTTTTCACTCCAGCCGCGAACAAAGTGACAGACTACTCATGTTCAGAGCTGGTAGAAAAATACAAGCCAACTGATCCGACGAAGATACCACCAGAGATTCTAGCAGTACAAGGAAAACATGGTGTCTTCCAGTTTCACTTCAATACCTTGGGAATTTTAATAGATTTGTCTCTAGACGCTATTTATGACGTCGAAAAACAAGACCATAGCACAAGCAGCGACACACAGGAAATTAACAAAGGTGACAATTCCTTTTTTTACTCTCACTTATATAATTAGCCAGTTACCAAACCC
Source organism: Tanacetum coccineum (assembly GCA_026074375.1). Classification (NCBI taxonomy): domain Eukaryota; kingdom Viridiplantae; phylum Streptophyta; class Magnoliopsida; order Asterales; family Asteraceae; genus Tanacetum; species Tanacetum coccineum. The sequence goes on from BQNB010117769.1 coordinate 8,947, forward strand.
AAGTCTAACTATGTCAAACATCAGGAACACCTTCATCGACGTCTGATGCAACTAATCAACCAACAAAAGAAGAAGAAAACACACAGAAAGACAAACAAAAAGACACTGCAGGCGAAGGAGGTAAACACAATACATACTTCTTATGATTTCTTCATTCTAAAAAATATAGAAAGAAACTTTTATCTAACAAGTATCTACTTTTTTTAAACACAAGTGGCGCCACCACCAAGCCAGGGTACAACCACAGGTGCTGCAAAAAACAACGAAGAATCTAACAGACAACGAGGAACATCAGCAAAGAGGACCCTTTTTGACGAGCAATCTACAGACTCAAAGAAACATAAGGAAGATTGAAAGCTACCTAACCATCTCTGCAAACACAAAGGTAATCACATGGAAATTTAATGTCCTTACTTCACTATCTCCTTATAACAGACTAACAATACTCCTAAATAAGATTTCATATTAAATTTACAAACTCCCATAGTAAATGACAAACAAAAAAACACACTTTTATTAAACAAAAGATCATACAAACAAAGCAAACATTACAACGGCAACATAGCAAACAACAAAATACAGACATAATCTTACATAATTAAACATAAAGTTGACCTCCACGTGCATATATAACACGTTCTTATTAAAGCAGCATTTAACATACTTGCTGAGTTGCACTTCTAACAACAGCTTTAATAATCCATGTTGCCCTTAAGTTTCTCAATGAAGAGATCCTTTTTACGGGCCCTGAGTTCAAACTCCCTTCCAAGTATCTGTTATAACAACCTGTGTTTTCAAGTCATTGACGACGTCAACAAATCCGCAATGTACCTTTTGTATTGTACATGTTTACTTGAAATTGTAAACGTTAGGTTAAATTGCGTACGCCAAATATTATCGTTTAATGTGAACGGGCATCAAACCATCAAACGTTTACATCAATCATGTGTTATATAATTATTTTGATAATAATTATGGTCGTTGTTCATTTATTTTATTGGTTACGTAAGTTAAATACGTTTCGCGATAAATATACGTTTAAGAATAGCCGGAAGCATGAAAATTTATCTACGCTTCAACAAATACCCACGAGTGTACCCAATACCTAAAGTTTTATTAAACTTTAGCCAAGTAAATATTAATTACACTTTGTACACTAGAAAATATAGCAATACGCAAATGCATGCAAGTTGACACATTTTATTTACATATTACAACTTGTAAACTTTCATATATCTCACTAGATATTGTGTTATACTACAAAAGCCTTCTAGAAGCCCTTCCCCCCCTCATTTCCCACGGCATAACACCAACAATATAAGAAAAATGGGTCATTTTCTAGCAACTTGGTCAAATGTACATCCTTAGCATTTAAAACCTAGCCATACTATGTTTCTTTGGTTCCCTTGACCAAACATTCTTCCTTAAGACCATGAGCTATGTCTCTTTGAATTCTATTACACCTTTTTGACTAGTTATACACCTATATAATACTTACATGCATGCAAGTAACTCTTACATGCATAACACTTAGCAAAAAAATTCACAAAACCTCCCTTTTGGTCTTATAGAGCCCACGGCTCACACACCCTTTTATAACAAAGCCATACAAAATTTCATTCAACCCATACACTTCTATATACACCTATTCTAAGATATACTAAGGCATTTGCAAGCATTGAATCACCATTTCCGAGTATTAATCAAGTGAAAGGAAGTTAGGGTTTTGTTAAGGAAAGCTAGGGTTTTCTTTGTGTAATCTTGGATTTTGTGGCTAAACAAGGATTTAGCACTTGATTATCATCATCATCTCACATCATAAGGTCTTTTTAAACTCTTTAGGTTCTTATAATTTTCATTTTTATGTATATGTTTATTCTATTTTAGCTTAAATCACCACTTAAAAGCTAGGGTTTCTTAAGTGCAAGCTTGGTTTTTATGGCTAAACAAGGGTTTAGTACTTGTACATCATCATCATCATACCTCATAAGGTCCACTTGAACTCTTTATGTTTTTATAATTTTCATTTTTATGCACATGATTATTGTATTTAGCTTATATCACCATTTAGGTTTTATTCATGAAAAAGAAGTTTTATACTTGAAATGATCATGTTACACACTCATATACATGTGGTGTTATTACTTACATCATGTTAAAAAGGATGAGAAAATATTGTATCAAGCTATTTTGGTGTAAAAATGATTATTGACAAAACTAGTAAATTAAGGTTACTTAAGTAAGTTATGGTTTTAAAGTATGTTAATGGAATTATTAACATTGGTAACTTGGACACATAAGGACTATTATGGACAAGTAAGTGCTAATATAAGGATGATATATAATATATATGATATATGAGACATGTGGTAAAATACAAAAGTAATAAAGTATAAAGAAAAGATCAAAAATGGATTCAACAAACTCAAGCAAACATTCTGTCCAAGATTCGAATTTTTACATATCCATTTTATATTTTTACAAGATAATACATTTCACGACGATTCCGAAAAAGTAAGAAACTTGTTAATTTGATTTTTTGGGTCGAGGGCGGCTCTATTTATAGTTGATTTATGCGAGGGAAATTTTGGAGCAAGTTGGGGGTCGGGTAGTGAATTGGGGTGGGGGGGGTTGTAGTGTTGTATGGGATAGTATGGACCTAGGGGAGGTTTTCGCGGTGTTTAGGGGGCTCGGGCGCCTTCTTAGCGTGGGGGGCGGGTAGGGCTGGGTGGGGGGGCGGGAGGTGAAGGGGGGGGTGGTGGTGTGTTATGCGTCTATTTTTTTTTTAGTGTGGGTAGTAGGGTTTTGTTCAGTTCATTCAGCTGGAGGTTGGTTTGCGGGGGTACATGTTATTCTGAGTTTTTATCGGGGGCCAGCTGTTTTTTAGGTGTTTCATGATTGGGGTGTGTGAGGGTTATTTCGTTGTAATTTGTTGTTCGGTGGACTTATGGTGTTTTATGTAGGGGTTGGGTCTTGGATTATAACGTTGCGATGGGTGGGTTGGGCGCGTAGATTGACGTCTTTTTGAATACGGTTATTAATAACTATTTTTATTTAAAAGTTTACTTATTCATGACAGAAAGTTAAGTTATTTTTTTGTATATCCTCATTAAATATATTGATCTTTCAAATACGGGAGATCGGTCCTCGATAAGAATCGTTAATATAATCGGAGCTATACGATTTATATACGACATTTACGGGGTTTTTCCGACGAGGGGCTATACGGGTTTTTTATTAAAAAAGCAGTCTGATGTGAACAGTTATTTTTTTTTAGGGGCTCCAGTTTATTTAGGGTCACGAAATTCGAAAATGTCAATTTTTGATTAACTCGTCTTGATACGATAAGATGGGCATAAGATAACGCGAGGAGATTGGGTTTTAAAACGCGAAAGGTACGTCAGTTTTGCTATATCGGTTTTTATATTAAACGTTTTTTTAACTTCTTAAACCCTAATGTTTACAAATCCATTAGTTGGTGATTGAGCTGATATATATTTTTTGTGGTTATCAACTTCGAGTATCTATTTTTCTGGGAGTTTTCATTAATGAGGGCCTCTTTAGGATGGCTGTATCGACGAGTGGATGGGGTTTGTTACCGTTTTATATGGTTGTATTAATTCTCACTCTCCGTGTACTTGTCCATGGCCATATTAATTTATGGATAGCGCCGGTACGTATGTACGATGTAACATCTGTCTGTTGTGGTATGCTTGGGCACCTTCTGGGTATAGGGACGTGCGTGTCGGTAATACAGTCTTGGTTGGCGCGATTAGGTTGCTTCGGCATTCCTTCGTGACGCATTTTATAGTTGAATACTTGTTTGATTTTCCATTCACTCAGGTGAGTTACATAGTCTGCATTTCAATCTTTTCATGTTTGTATAAACCCAGCGAGGGAATACATGCTACTTTTTACGAAGTGAACCTATTGAGTTTCTACTATATAAGCGTTACATGACTACTTTTTACTAAAGCTTGATATGTTACTACTGATTTGAGAGTCGTGAATATCTTATTTGGAAAACGTGAGGATGAACCCATGACAAAACTGGGGGATATACCAGAACCTTGGACCCTTTTTACAGACGGATCATCTTGTATAGATGGTTCCGGGGCCGGACTAATACTAACTAACCCAGAAGGGTTTGAGTTCACATATGCCATGAGGTTTACGTTTGAGGCCACAAACAATGAAGCTGAGTATGAAACGTTAATAGCCGGTCTCCGGATCGCAGAACAAATGGGCGTAAAGAACCTGCAAGCACATGTAGACTCAAGACTTGTAGCCAATCAAGTTAATGGCTCTTATGTCGCTAAAGAATCAGGCATGATCCAATATTTAAACAAAGTAAAAACGCTCGCAAGAAGCTTCAGGGAATTTTCCATCAAGCAAGTACCACAGAGCGAAAACAAGAAAGCAGATTCTCTAAGTAAGATTGCATCCACAAGCTTCGCACATCTCAGCAAACAGGTACTTGTAGAAGAACTAAAGGAAAAATCCATAAACGAAAAGGAAATCCTCGCCGTAGTAGAAGAGGAAGGCAACACATGGATGACACCTATATGCGAGTACCTTACAAAGGAAATACTTTCGGCAGATAAAAAGAAACCCAGGGCGGTACGTCGCAAGGCTGGTATACCATGATCAACAGAACTTTGTACAAGAAATCTTTCTTAAGACCATGGATCCGGTGTGTCAGACCGCTCCAAGCAAACTACGTTCTTAGAGAAATACATGAAGGGTCGTGCAGCATGCATTCCGGTCCTAGATCCGTGGTTGCCAAAGCTATCCGAACAGGATATTATTGGCCAACAATGCATATGGATGCACATAAGTTAATAAGGGAATGCAATGATTGTCAAGTTCATCGCCCCGTCCCAAGAAACCCGCAACAAAATTTAACTCCTATCACATCTTCGTGGCCATTTTACAAATGGGGGATTGACATAGCCGGACCTTTCCTGGAAGGCCCAGGCAAAGTCAAATTCTTGATTGTAGTTGTTGACTATTTCACCAAATGGATCGAAGCCAAGCCTGTCGCAACTATCACAGGCAATCAAGTTAAAAATTTCGTGTGGGACAACATTATCTGCAGATTTGGTCTACCAGGGGAAATTGTATCAGACAATGGAAACAGTTCTGCGACAACCCATTCAAAGACTGGTGTGAAAAACTATGTATTCGTCAATGTTTTGCTTCCGTGAAACACCCACAAACAAACGGATTGGTTGAAAGAGAAAACAGAAGTTTGGGGGAAGGAATAAAAGCTAGATTGTATGAAAGAAACAAAGACTGGATAGAAGAACTCTCACACGTCCTATGGTCCCACCGCACAATGATAAAATCAAGTAATAGGGAAACACCATTTTCACTAACATACGGCACGAAAGCTGTCATCCCAGCGAAAATAGGCATGCCAACGCTCTGGACTATGGAAGTAGACCCGACAAAGAACGATGAAGCCTTGGAAGTAAACCTGGACCTCATAGAGGAAAAAAAGGGAACACGCAGCAATTCAAGAAGCAAAAAAGCAAAACTAAAATGGAAAAGTATTACAACTCCAGGGTCCGCGGCACAAGTTTCAGGCCAGGTGACATGGTCTACCGCAGCAACGACGCAAATCACGCCAGATATGGAAGCAAACTTGGACCCAAATGGGAAGGACCGTATGAAGTTGCAGAATCATTTGGAAAAGGAGCATACAAACTTAAAGATTGCAAAGGAAATGAACTCCTACGGACATGGAACATTTGTAATCTTAAAAAGTGTTATATACAAGAAATGTAAGAACCCGCCCGGCGCATATGATGCTCCGGAGGGCAATATCTCAATTTATCTTTATCTTGTAATGTATTAAATTTTAATGAAAAGTGGGGATTAGCTACCCTCACGAGTTTTAAATCCTAAAATTTTTCTTTTTTACTTTGTAAAGTTATATTAATTGTTAAAACGCGCACGCAAGGAGCCACGCTCCGCAAATATGTTATCTCGTATAATAAAGGTTGAGCAACCTCAAAATGAGCTTAGGTGCGTAAGAGGTATTGCAAACCCTGCACCGGGAGAATAACCCACAAATATTCACAAGACTATCTATTACGAACGTACACCAGTAATAAATAAAAGATAGCAAAAGATACAAACATGTTAAACTAGCATTTATATTACAAAAGAAGCCGCAGAAATAGCCACAGACGGCCGCGGTATACAAAACATGTTAAACTAGCATTCTACACAAAAACTGTCATAATAGACCACATGCGGTCACGGTACAACCTAAAAGCGGAGGCTTCAAACTTAGGGATGGCAACTACGCTCCCTAAAGCTTCGTACATATCCACCTCATCAAAGTCCTCGAAGGAGAGAGGAGCCGCAAAAGTACTAGTTTCACCCACCCAAGTCTGAGAAGACAGAGGGTTAGAAACTATTTCCATCATCAGCTGGCGAAGATCTGCAGCATGCTTCTTCGTTCCTTCAGCACGAGAATGAACATTCAGCAAAGCGAAGGACAAAGAAGTCTCCCCAACAATGGCCTTATCATCAGAATGATGGATAGGGACGGAAAGCTGCTCAAGACACGGTTGCAGGTAAGCAGCTTCCGAGAGGTCATCTAAGGGTCCGTCCAGGATAAAGCAATCTAGGACTTCATCCATCCCGGCATCCTTTTTGGACTTCAACAAATTTACAAGAGGGAAGACCACGTCCTCAAGAGCCCTCGCCGCATTAAAATAGCTGGTCCTGGCAGCCTCCGGGTTATAAGCCTCGACCGCGGAAAGCTGGGTTCTGGCAACCCCATGGTCATACCCAGCCTCCAAGCCCTCTTGCATACCGAAATCTACAGCACGGCCTAAGGCGTGACCCAGAATGCTTTGATACTCAGGAGATTTCAAACATTTTAGCATAGCAAGCTGGATCCCGTACGTCAGACACCATCTCCTTCTAGCCAAGGTGGTCAGGTAGGCAGGATAAAGTTCCCCCTCCAAACGGCCAGACACATCCATCACATGTGCCTCAAGCTCGGCTACACGGTTATAAAGTACTTGGGCATGTTCTTCCTGCTGAGCTTCCACCTTCCCTTTAAAGTCCTGAAAGGCGGTGTGAAGGGTAGAAACCTGCGAAAATAAGAAGTTACAAAAGGTAAAAAAAAGAATGCGGAATAAAAGACATACCTCAGAGGTAAGCCTATCCCTTTCAGAGGTCAAGGAGGTAATCAAGCTCCCGACTTCAGCACAGGCGGCCTTGGAATCATCAAGCGCAGACTTGAGATAAGTGGCACAAGAATCAAGTAAGGAGATGTCAGTGTCCTTCTGTGCAATAGTACTTTTCAGCACTGACACCTCCCCGGTCAAGGCAGATACTTGACCACGAAGACGGACAACCTCCGCGGTCTCCGCCCTCTCCGCCTTCTCCGCCTTCTCCGCCTCCTCCACCAATAAAGATTTTAAGTCTGAGAATCTCCAAGTCTTTCTCCTCAAGCAACCTACCACGAGCATCATACTTGCCTTTTAGTTTCTCCTTAAACTCCAGCTCATGCTCCGAATCAAGACAAATCTGCCGCCCCGCCCCCACGTTGAACTCCGTATACAATTGTTCATAATCCATACTTCGGAGAGTGGAGAAAAAGCCAGGGGGCAACACAGTCAACCAATGTGCGGCAGGAAAAACCGTCATCCAACAGAGAGTCGTTGGTAATGTTCCCTCGAGGAATATACTAACGTTTTGCCTCGGCAGAATTCAGGCCGGGCAACTCATAAAAGGAGTCATCCGACCCTTCTGATGTCTCGAGCTGAGAAGACCCGGCTACACCCGACATAGGCGTAACGACCACATTCTCCCAGGCGGAAGTTATAGTAGCAGCAGCAGTATACACCGGGACATCCGCGGAACGGGCACTGTCAAATAAAAAAAATGTTAAGGAAAGCACATAGAAGCGCAGTCAAACAAAAGGTAAACATTTAAATACCTCTGAACGACAACATAGGCCTGGATATCAGCCTGAAAAGAAGGCCTCAACATAAGGGGACTTATCGGCATAAGTTGCCTCAGCCCAGCAAGAGTCTTCCCACCAGTATCGGTAGCAAGGCTGGGGTGATCCTTCCTCAGCTGCTTGGCAGGAAGGGTATCACTCTGCGTCACCAACCTCTTCCTTTTGGAATTCCCCAACTGTGTCGTGACAACTTCATCCGGCTCCGTTAAATCTAAATGGGTATCCTCCGGAACAATATTCTCTGGCTCCACCTCAGCCGGAGCAGACACCTCAGGAGCAGACACCTCGGGAGCAGCAGCAGAACTACTGCCACCTGCAGCAGGAGTTACCAAGGACATGAAACAATGACTCGTACTCTCCAGTAGCTTCACCTGATCATCTTTTTTCTGAACTTCCACCGCTTGAACCTTCCGGGGGTCGGCAGTCTTGATAAAGTCCAGCAAACCCATTTCTACAAAGCAAACACCAAAAGGTTAGACCTCATAAATAATTAAAAAAAGAGAGATCCCACCAAAGGAAGTAACACCCACCCGTTCCGTCAGGCCTCTCAAAGGCCGGATAGGTATTTTCATCAAACGGATAATATGGGCTCAAACCCACAAGACACAAAAAGCACTCCGGATAACGGCAGAAAAGAGCCTTGTTGTTCTCCAGGAGCCTAATAGTCTGCTCTTGGCGAGCGGTAAGAGGGGGAGCTAGATCTTTCTCCAACGCGCCCCCCACATACAAGGAGACGGGGATAGGAAACACTTTAGTATCAACCCAGAAAAAATGATCGGACCAATTTTTAATGGAGTCCGGGGGTTTCGGAAAGCAAGAAGGAGATGATATGGAATGTTTTGCAAAAGAAAACAACCCATTACTATATGTACGGGTATAGAACGCACAAAACACAGTCACCGACGGGGCAAGGTCAAGCACGCACGTCAAAACCTCAAAATGAGATACGCGGGCAGCACCAAAAGGGGATAATTGGGAAATATGTATGCGGAAATATCAGAGAACAGCCATAAGAAATTTTGTGAAGGGAATCCTATAACAACAATAATCAAAAAACCTGGTATAAACACCCACTTTACCCTCCGGAAATTGAGTGATAGTTTTATCCCGCCCCGGAGCCACGGGATGAACTTCATCAGGAATATAATAGTTATTACAAAAGTTTTTTTACCATTTCTGGAGTCATAATGAAATGCTTAACAGCAAAGTTAGTCATTTTGAAGAGACGAGCGAAGAAAGATGGTAACCTGAATCTCGAAAAACCGTAGAAGTGAAGAAAACAACGCACGGAGGAAGAATAAAGAATAAAAGCTTGAAGAAATTGACAATGGCAGAAAGGAGGTTTGTGAAAAATAAAACAGTAAAAATGGGGGGGGGGGGGGTATTTATACCCTTGGTGTATTTACTCCTACCAATAGTCTGATGACGCCACGTGTATACCACTTACATAATCAACGGCAGCAATACATTTGGGAAATAGTTAAAACGCTGTCAAAACCGTCACATCAGCCGGAGTATAAAAGGACAGCAGCGCTCCACGTTAGCGGAACGTCACCAACTTGATAAGGAAGCATCACGGCATGAAATAGATAACTCCAGAAGCAAACCAGCAGCAACAAAGGAACCGGAAGTCTAGCATTGATCACCGCACGCAGGACATGATCCGCAGGCAATATCATACTAGACTAGGGGGACTTGATGACGTATAATAGGTATACCAAGCCTCCGGGCTTGGACCACACTATCACTTGGGCTTCTGGGCCCAACTTAGCAGTCATGGGTCGAAATTAAGCCCAATCATGCATTGGTCACGACCCGGACACATCAAAACGGACGCGGACCTAACTATATGATACTTTCGTCCACGGAAAGCACACGCGTCCGTATACACGGTTATTACGGGACCTTGCCCGACAAGGGACCCACTCTGGCCACTACGAAATACTAGGAAACCCTAATACTAGACTCCTATAAATAGGGACCTAATACACAATGAACAATACGATTTTCTCACTCTATACTTTCATACTTTCTCTCTCTACATGTTTACTTACTTTAAGGCCGGAGTCTAACCGTGGGGTCCGCCCCCACGGCAAGGCTAACGGTTTTCATCTAATTGTGCAGAAAATCGTCACTTCTCTTGCTCTAATACAAAACCCCACGTTTAAATCATCCGGAAGCCCAATCTATTACAGGATTTGAGCCCAGGTCGATACCCGACACCTATTTTCTATTAACAGTTAAAAGCTTAAATAAGTAAATCCAGACAAAGGAGCTGTAATCATGACTAAAGATACAGTATAATAATCCCGAGTAAATTTTATAAGATGATAGCTATTAATATATGTGTAAACAGTCGGAAAGTATTGAAGCTTTTACATACATCTTTCATGCTGCAAACGTGTTACAATAAACAAAAATCCCTCAATTGACAGAACCTGAACCATAGTGGTATCATTCTCGATGAAGTACCGTGTCGATGGCAAAAAGATTATTTACTCGTGTAAACTCGCTTGCCGCACCAATTCTTACACATAAAACCATATCAAAATATCCCGTCGTCAAGATGGCCGTGAAGAGAATCCAATAATATTTTAGAAAAGTTAGCATTTTCCATATTAAGGAAGTGAATGGTTTACGTTTGAAAAATAGTCGATTTTATTCACCAAAATGGATATGACAAAAAGATGATCAAAATCATGACCCAATCTGGTTATATTAGTTATTGTGGTCGCATTCTAGGGGAAAGCCATCGCGGAAGCGACTAGAGTCATTGCAGTAACTGTAAACCATATGTTTATGTTGAACCAATTTTAGCATCTCTTTGCTACTCGAATCCAATTCTTTTAGGTTATACCAATCATGTTTTACAGTATTTGAGCTTCCTGAACTGCAACTAGATTCTCCGTTCAACCAAACACAACCCCGGACCTTATAATTCCTGAACCACGCTTTGAATGGAGATTCCGTCCAGTTCGTTTTGACTGTCCCACCTCTCGTGGCCCACTGATCCCCATCCCAAAGGCTCAAGTACACCCTCATCGGCATGTCCTTCGGATATGGGACTCCATTCGATTCCATGTTTTTGAACACTCTAATGGGCGTCCCATCTACATACATTCTGAACAAACAACACAAATTAATATCGATTATAAAAGATAGTCATATGTTATTCATTGTGACATTAAAACTCGTAGAGACTGATACTTACACAATCATAAAAGGGTTCCAAGTAATAGTATACGTGTGGAAATTTTTTGTCGGGTCAAACCAAAGGTGAAATTGTTGCTCTCTAGATCCCTTTCCTTTCGTGAATATGTTAGTATGGACAGTGTATGGCTCGCCCGTTAGATTTCCTAAGAACTCAATGTCTATCTCATCACGCTTATCACCTTCTGATGCTAACTAAGCAAAAATACATCAATTATTTGAACATACTAATAAATCATATACGTACAAAAGAACATATATAATGTAGAAAACCTACATAGAATGCGGTAACAGTGCCGGCAGAGTTTCCTGGAATAAGCTTGATTTGCATGTCAATCCTCAAAAAGAAATATGGACATTTTGTTTGAATTCCCGAACCAGAATATTCATCAAGGGACAACCGTAGAATTTTTCCATTACTAAGAATGCTTCCGCGGTCATTTCCCCACAATATATCGAAATCTCGATGAAAGTTGGCAGCTAATACAAATTTCATACAGCTCAAGATTATAAGAGGTACCAAATATAGCATAGTTGTCGAATTAGATGGAGTAGACATCGTTACGTGTTTTGTGTTGTGACAATTCGAAGACGTTATAATTTTGACCCATTTATATAGCTGTGTAGGGAGCTAAAAAGATGTTAGTTAGTTGGTTGATAGAAAAAACTTGAAACCTTCAGCCTTATTTTTCTGAATCCGTTGACAGACATTAAATACTTGAACGTTGTGTAGCAGAATTTGCACCTAGATCCAAGACTAAACTTAGGACTGAAATTCGTTGCCATTTATAACTTTGACACTTAATATGAAAGGAAGCAATTTTCAAATTAGATGTTTTTCTGGTTGACCAATTTTAGAAGTTCTAGAACTATGTCAAAACTAATGGCAAAACGCAATAATGAAACTAGAAAAGAATAAACAAACAATGGAGAATGCTGGGCTTCACCTGATTCATGTGAATGATCGACCTATCA
>BQNB010117770.1:0-18810 GCA_026074375.1 Tanacetum coccineum
ACCTTGTGTTCCACTCGTTCGATCAATAAGAATTCCACTCGTTCGATCCAACCTTGTTCGGTCGCTTGTTCGATCCCTTCGTTCGAACCCCTTGTTCGATTGTCTTTGTTCGATGAGCACAAAAACACGAAACCAAAGACCCCCTTTTTTTTACAACTTTTCGAAACAAAAGGAATGAAAGAAAAAAAATCACGAGATCGTTGATTGCTAACAAGATGGTTTGAATGATATTAGATTAAACATAAACCATCTTTGAATCAAGAATCAAAAACAAACAAATAATCAAAAACAATCTAACCCCTTTTTTTCGAAATCAATAACAACAAAAAAAATACAAACACCAAATCAATACATCAATCTTGTAGGCTCTTGATACCAATTGTAGGATCCCTAGATCATTTCATGGATGAAAACACAAGATCAATGGCAAATGAAAGATTACACATTAAAGAACTTTTTGATTGAAAATGAAACAAAAGTTGCTACAAACCCCTAAGATGAAAAATGATAATGAAGTAGCTAACTGATTCGTAGTTTTATATACCTAAAATATAATATAAAATAATATAATCCCGAGAGTAATTAAGAAAGTTACCAAGTTACCTTGATAAAATTCACTCTCAAAAATATATATAATATAATATATAATACGTATGTTTGACCGGGTAAGTATGATCACCCGGGTCGTTTCCCCAATGACTAGTGCAATGGAAACCTCGATCTCGTTCGGAATGATTGATTTGAATAAGAAAAGAGATATTTTTGATTTATTTATGCTACTAAAATTAAAGGCACAATTAAACAACTAATTAACAAATTAAACTAATTACGAAAGTAAATAAAATGCGACATTTAAGAAAACAAATACAATTTAAATCTTAAAAATATAGAAAAATGGTTTTTAAACTCTAAAAATGTGCAGAAAAATTATGGAACAAAAAGCCCCAATTTTTAAAACCTAATTGAACCCTAATTTGTGTAATTAAAACTAAGAACCCTAAATAATAAAACTAAATTGAAAAATATTAAACCTAATTATTTTTCTAGAAAAGACAGGGTAGAAATGGTACAAAGGGAAAGAATAGGGTAGGCGGGAAAACTTTAGAAAATTTACACTATAGAAGAAACGGGCAACCCTAAACTTTTAGAAAAGTACCAAATAGACCCCGCGCTTTTTGCTTATTTTGCTTATTTAAAAAGTGAGAATTATCAAAAACTTAAAACTACAAAGTTGTTAAACAGCTTATTTTTAACAACTTTAATAAAGACACTTTGAACTTTTGACAAAAGAATAAGCTGAAAAATAAGCAACTAGAATGCTGTCACAGAAAGTGCTTGTTTGACCATATTTTTGGATTTTTGCTTATTGTGAGCTTAATACTTGATGAAAACTAAAACTAAAAGAGGCTTATTGAAGCTTAAGATGTGTATTAAGAAGATTTGAACTAAAATTAACCTATGCTTAACAAAACTAGAAAGAAAATTAAGATGAAAAAGTGCAAGTTTTGACTGAAACTGTTTTGAGCTTTTTTTTACATAAGCTAAGAAGCTTATTATCAAACTTTATAAGCTGTAAATTTGGAAATAAGCTAACCTAGCTTACTCTAATCAACCTAGGTAAAAGGATTTATAAAACTTCTCAAGAAAATTAGAAACTTCAAAGTGAAAAATGCCAAAAAACTATGCTGATATGAAGTACTTAGCTGATGCAATTGGTTGCTGGTTCAATGTGCAATCTACTCAAAGTCAAGCTATACTTTGAGGCCTAAATCTTTCACTAAATGATTCTAAAGGAGCACAACACAACCTTAAACTCTAAAATGCTCTTGAAATCCTAAAATCTTAACCTCTTACAGCTGAAATTTGCCCTGGTGCTGAGAATGAGTTTTTACACTCTAACTTTTTATAAAACTAACTCTAACTTCTAAAACTTGCTTGAATACTTGTTATATAACCTAACTCAACTAATAGGACAGATTTGACTAACTATATTTGACTTTTTGAGTCAAAAATAGCTAAATCCAAACACACCTTTATGAAAAATTCTCAAAACTAAAGTAAGCTTAAAATGAATTTAGAACTAAAACAGCCTGAACTTAATATCTACTCTTACTAAAGATGACTTAATAAAGCTACTTAAACTATAAAAAGCCTAGCTTATTTATGAAAATGAGCTAGTTTCTCTAATAAGCCTATACTACCACTATGACAGAATTTTAGAAAAGTAGAATTAATAAAAAAAATCTATGCTAATGAAACTTTACTCAACCAACTCAAACTTCAACAATCATAACAATGAAGAGAAATAAGCAAACTATTAATAGAACTAAACAAATGAATAAGCTAACATTTTAAGCTAAAATGAGAATTTAGGAATTTTAACCTGGAAATATTGGAGTCTCAGCACAAGAGCCACTCTAGTAGAGTGAGTGGCTCAAATTTTACACCTATTGGCTTCCAAAGCCTCTAAACCAAAGAGCTTAAAGCTCAATAAGCTAAAACAGCTTATTTCTTCTTTGATGCTTGAATTTGAACCCATTCCTTGGTTTCTCAATGTGTTAGTTGTGTGTGTAGAAAGTCTTCACACACTTCTCAGCCTTGATTGCAATGTGCTACCTTATAACTCATCTTAGCCATAGATGGGGGGCGGGTTGTGTTAAGATTGCCAGGGTGGCGGGTATTTATAAGGGGTATGGTGAGGTGGGAACGGGTTAGGGGGTTAAGCTCGTGGTGTATAGGGGAGGTGGTTTGGGAGTGGAAAACCGTGGGACAAGGGATGGTATAAGGTTTGGCGGGAGGGAAGGTGGTTACAGTACCCTGTTGTGGTCAGGTTTAAATGGGTATGTTTGGGGGGGAGAGGCAAAACTGGCCCCTCCATCTTTCATTCTAATTTCATTTCATTTTAAAGCCCCAAAATTCAGTTATAAATAGGGGTTTGGAAAGTGGACACATCTGGTCCCTGCGTTTTGCTATAACAAAAGAATAAAGAGTGGTTTTGGTAAATTGCAAAAATGGTCCTCTGGTTTTATAAAAAGAGGGGGAAAGTGGAAGGGTTTTGGCAAATTGCAAAACCAGCCCTTGGCTTTAAATTGTTTAACAGAAATTCCAATTGGCAGTTTAGTTCACTGGACTCTTTTTTTAAGCTCTTTTTCTTTTATAAAATAATTTGAAAAATATACACAAACAAGTCCCTATGGTTTTGGTAAAAGGTTTTGAGGCTTGGGTTTTGTGTTTGGGTTTTGTATTGGGCCCACTGGTTTGGGTGTGGTTTGGGTCCCAATAAGGTACAGGTTTGGTTATTGGTTTTTCAAGGCCCAATAAGGTTAATGAAGTGGGTTTTGTGTGTAAATGGCTGAGGATTGGCTGTTATGGGCTAGGATTGGCTTCAAAGTCTTCACAGTCTTTGTCAATTGTTACCAAAACATGGGCTGTTGTGTTGATATTGATTTGAGGGGCCCCCCATTTGGTCTTCACAAAGTCTTCATAGTTATACTTTTGGGATTTCCCGGCCCATCAGAATGGGTTAAGATTGCATCCAATAGTATTCTTCAGTTCCGGCTCGGTTTTATGAATGTCTGGTGATTCATTACTATTGACTATGACTTTGGCCAAGAAATTCGATTTGGCACTTGTGATTTTGCACAGTCTTTTCCATTCAAATAAAATTTTTCCTATCGCTCAGTTTGTCTTTTTTGGCTTATTTTCCTGTCTTTTGTTTTGATATCACTTCCTGCACTCATTGCGTCTTGACTGATTGCGTTTTGCTTGGCTGAGATTTGCGACTTGTATGTGATTGCGTTTTGTTGTTGTGACTGCGTTTTGTGTATTTTCTAATAAAATATTCAATTGCGTTTTGTGTCTTGCGTTTTGCCTAGTGTGTCTTAACCTTTGCGTTTTGTCTAGTATTGCTCATCCATTGCGATTTGGTCACTGTGGTTTGGTCATTGCGTTTTGTCTTCTCTTCCATGAGTTAACTTCCGTTGACTCAAGAGTTGACCAAATCTGTTGATCACCACTTTTTAATATGATCTAAGTGTCCTTTTCCTGGATTTAGTCCATAACTGATTAACTCTTGAGCATTTGCTCACATCTAACATCTCCTTTCTGTATGTATGCCTTTCTGTGGATGTGATTGTGCAGATACAAATGGCTGATGTTAATGTTAATGCTCCTGCTGAACAAGCACCTGCAATGGCTCCACCCACTCGTACTGATGATCAAATCCTGCCTCGCAGCAGATGGGTGGCTGTAGGAAAAAGCAACTGCTATTTGGATGTTGAGAGGTCGCAGAGCAATCCAATCTACAAGATTGCAGTGGACATTCTGAAGCAAACTAACTTCTTCAGAGCTTTTATTGCTTCCTCGACAATCCCATCAATCTATATTCAGCAGTTTTGGGACACTGTTCGATATGACAAAACCACAGGGAATTACAGCTGTCAACTAGATGAGCAATGGTTCGATCTAACCAAAGACACACTCAGAGACGCCCTTCAGATCACACCAGTCGACAACAATAATGCATTTACTTCCCCACCAACTCCTGATGCCCTTATCAAATTTGTCAACGATCTGGGTTACCCGAAAGTTGTCAGAACCTTGTCTGATGTAGTGACTAATGACATGTTTCAGCCGTGGAGAGCACTCACAACAATCATTAATTTGTGCCTTACGGGAAAGACTTCAGGGTTTGAAAGACCAAGGGCTCCGATGTTACAAATTCTTTGGGGCGTCGTCAATCGAGCCCATATTGATTATGCATAGAGGATGTGGGAAGAATTTACCTAATCCATCCACACTTTCATCGATGACAAAAACAAACTAGCACATCACACTTAAGGAAAGAAGAAAGCCACCATTATTGTGATCCCAAGTGTTAGGTTCCCCAAGCTCATCATCCATCACTTACAAAGGAAGCATAAATTCCACCCGAGACCAGGTTCTCCACTTCATTTTCTAAATGAGGAGTCTATTCTGGGTTACCTCAAGTTTAGTGCTAAGGGAACCAAACGGGAAGTCTTTGGGATGCCTATTCCGAATGATTTATCACTGATGACATTCGAGGTGAACAATACTACAATGCTTATATGGAGAAAGTTGCTAAGCATCAAAGATATCTTGCTGTTGAAGAAGTTAGTGACCCTGATTCTCCTGCACCTAAACTTAATAAGGCTACCAAACACAAAGCAACCAAGAAATCTAAGCCTTCAGCACCTAAAGCATCACCAGTCATAAAACCTGCAGTCTTCAAGGCCTCCAAGTCTCAACAAACCAAATCTGCACCTGCCAAGCCTCAGGAAAAGAAACGAAAGCTGGTTACGGAGATATTTGAGGCACCATCTCCAGCCAAACGATCTCAAGCTAAAAAGGTGACATAGAAGCGAAACCCAAAGAGCCCTTTATAGTTAATTGACAAATTTATTGATGAAGGTGTTCCAGAGAATGAACCTAGGCTTGATGATGAAGAGGCTGCAACGCAAAGGGCAATAGAGGAAAGTATAAAGGAGGTTCACGATACTTATCGGGGTCCACTTCCTCCTGTGGTAATCAGGGAACCTGACTCTGGGAAATTTCACCCGCTTCCAAAGGTTCAGGGAAAGGGTAAAGAGAAAGTCAGTGATGAACAAGTTGCCCTTGATCTACTCACCCTTTAGACACAAAAGAAGAAGAGCCCCACTAAACAATATATCTTCCAAAGGAGCACTTCTACACCAACTGAATCCTTTGGTCATGATGAATCTTCTTCATTATATGTTGAACTTGGGTTGACAGTCAGTGAGACAGAATCTGATGAAGAAGTGCCGGGGATTGTTACTAGAGTTCAAGATGAAGGCCAGGATATACCAAACCCTTATGAACATGATGAAGGCCAGGCTGGACCAAACCCTGGTGATGCTGCAACATCTCAACCTCCATCAAGTCATGTTGTTCATGCTTGACCAAACCTTGAACACATGGATGTTGAGGCCTTTGATACTTCAATTCAACCAAACCCCGAGCAAATGGATGAAGAATTCACTACAACCGCTTATCCAAATGTTCAGGAGAACCTTAAACTCCCAACTGAAGGTGAAGTAAGACTTAAGGAACCTGCGAACTCAGCTTCACCAATCAGTTCCTTGTGGAGAAGTCACAGGAAGACGAACCTGAGAAAACTAATATTGAAGCGGAGGTTCAATCTATGGTCACGATTCCTATATATCAGAACACCTCGTCAGTTCCTCTAATGACCACTCCGGATATTGACCTCACAGTCTCTTAACCTGTCCGCATAGCGGTTCAAGCACCACTACTAACATTAACAACAACCGCAACAGCAACAACAACAACGACAACAACAACTCTTCCTCTACCACCTCAACCACAACAAGGCTCTTCAGATTCGATCTTAACTCAGCGTATCGGTGAGCTTGAACAGCATATGGAGGATCTGGTACAAGCCAACTTAGCCCTTGAGGAAAGGATGGACAAACATGTGTCCAGATTGTATAAATTGAAGAATCTTGATATTCCCCATCAGGTGAGCAAAGCAGTGGATGAAATTGTCACGGATGCTGTTGACTGAGCTATTCAAGCCCCACTCAAGGATCGATTCAGAGACTTGCCAGAAGCTGACATGAAAGAGATCCTTCACCACCGCATGTGGGAATCTAACTCCTACAAAGCTCATGAAGATCACAAGAAGCTGCATGAAGCTCTAGAGCAGTCAATGGCCCGTGATCACACTGACCAGCTCCTAACTGATCTGGCTTAAGCAAGAAAAAAGAAGAAAAAGAGGCATGATTCACCAAAAACACCACCTGGGTCTCCTCCTCATCAGCCACCCCCTCCTCCACCTCCACCAGGTCCATCTAGAACTTCAGGAACTTCTGGAGCTTCTGGATCGTCTCAATTACCTCCTCCTCCTCTACCTCGGCTTGGACAACTATTGATACAAGACTCAAGCCATCTGTCTCATCAATTCCTGAAGATCTACATATGGATGATGATATGGCTCCCGACGAACAGGTACATTCATCTAGTGATGAAGACATCGGGCATGATCATATTCCCATGGTAAACTTGAAGCAAAATTGGTGGAAGCCTCTTACTGAAGACAGACCCGCTACACCAGAACCTACCAGGTTCATACCATCATCTAATTTGCTTGTCCCAATTAACAAATGGGCATCCGCTCTTGCGTCCACTTATGCACCTCCACTAGAGAACTCGTTACTTGCGCAGACTGGTGACATGGCAATCTTTATGGACAGGTTCTGCAAAAAGCAAGAGATCACTCAACTTAAACAAAAAGACCTGGAAGGCCCTGCATATGAAATTGTCAAAGTCTTCCATCCTAATGTAATTCATCTTCAGTACCAAAAGGAAGAATGCCATAAACTACTAACCGATCAAATGGACGAGTCACTTATCAGGTATAATGTCAGCAAACCACTACCACTGGGTGGTCCACCAGGTCAAGTCATATATCAATCTGACTTCTTCTTCAATAAGGACTTAGAGTATCTAAGATACGGTCGCAAGAGTGGCAGACCTGCATTGTCAATCTCGAAGATGAAGCGGCCTATTATCCTGATGTTGGGTTAAAGCAGATGGTACCCGATCAGATGTGGATTGAAGAGGAATGCAAGTATGACATCGCTGTTATGTATGGTATCTCTCACTGGTGGTTCCAAAGACAACGATTCTACATTGACAGACACACATCTGAGGGTGATCGCAAAGCTGTTAGGACTCATATGCGGATTTTAAGTGTTGTCATAATTGAAGTCTTCTCCTTATATGGGTACGATTACATGAAGAAGATCGTTCTTCGTAGAGCTGATCTTAAAGAATATACTATTGCGGAAAGGGACTTCAAATATCTGTACCCTAGTAACTTTGAAGATCTGTACTTATTGAATCTTCAAGGTCACCTGGACCATCTACCACCCAAAGATAAGAAGATTCTCACTACTGCTGTCAACTTATGGACCAGAAACTTAGTTATACGACAACGCGTAGAAGACTTCCAGCTAGGGATTGAAAGCTACCAGACGTAGCTAAACCTCACCAAACCTCGATGGGATGCCACTGGCGTTGAGTTCAAGCACGACTTCACATTAATTGACTCTCTAAGGGCCGTCACATTTAGGGATAAATATGGGGTTCAAATGATCATGCTGTTCAATGAGATCCACAAGTTCAGTGATGGCACTCTGCAACTGATTGATGAGGCATTGGACTATCGGGTCAAGGAATTCAGGGTCAACAGGATTAATTCGGGTTTGAACACATGGTTTTGGATAAGGAAAAATGTCGACAGAAGAAAGGAGTTCATGTTTTCCATACAAAAACGGCTTAAGACAAGGAGAATCTTCTGGAACTTGGAAAGCATTGTTGGTGGAAGGATAAGAGAGGGAGACTACAGACTGCTGAAGAGAGCCGAATGATCACATCATCTCGGCAATCAAGGTCCATCTCGTGTGGGGTATTATTAATATATATGTTGTGGTAATATGTACATAATAAAGTAGTGATTACAATGTATTTTGTATCCATATACTCAGTTATAATATGTTCCAACATAGGCTTGTATAAATCAGACATTGTTTCTCCCAAATTTTCCTAACTTAAATCAATTGAGACCTAAAATCTCAACGGGTTTGAAATTTT
This sequence comes from Tanacetum coccineum, assembly GCA_026074375.1. Lineage (NCBI taxonomy): Eukaryota > Viridiplantae > Streptophyta > Magnoliopsida > Asterales > Asteraceae > Tanacetum > Tanacetum coccineum. Next base: position 8,656 of record BQNB010117770.1, read on the forward strand.
TGATCGGGGGAGAAAATGTGATTTAACTATGAAAATCTGAAAAAAAAATGTGATCTTTTGGACTCAAGTGTAGGCTCTCCCATATGTGCTAAACCTTTTCGAATATCGATGCACATATTGAAGGGGAGCGAATGGTGTATGATGGCAATCGTGGAAATACCAAAGAACGACCCTGTAATTACTTTATCAGAGTTATAAGGTTGGTAAGGTTAGGTACTCGATCCCACGATCCTGCCAGAGCCACAGGGATCTACGCAGGGACAATCCACTAGTTAGAGTAGAAGTCCTTAGGTATGATTACAAAAGGAGTAATGTGAGAATCCAGGAATAGTGCGGACTGAGATGGAGCTAGTACTGGAACATACCCAACAAGGTACTAGTAATGAAGTCTCGGTAAGCACTGAAGGGGTTGAAGAATGAAAAAGAAATGTTAAGATAAAGGGTGAAAAGAAAGCAGCCCTCCTTAAACATTAGGCACAAACCGGGTCACTACATATGCTGTCAGAATCACATGGTTGATTGATGATATTAAAGACAACTATCATGGACCCAGTGATACACTGAACAACCCTCCCTAGCCACTCAAGATCTCTTAAAGGATTCTTGTTTCATTTTTCACGGAGATAAATACATTTCTATCGTCTTTCTCACTCCGAGTTAGATGATATTTAAAAGGTGGCAGTTTGCTCCAGCCTCCGACTACTAAAACCAAAAGTGCACTATAGAGTCTAGAGCCATAAGATCATCCATAAATCTTGCTAGGACACTAATACAAATTATGCTTGCTTATCACACACTGTGATAACAAGTAAGATCTTAAGAGTCCTACGCATTATCCTCGTGGTATTGCCAAAACATCCGAGTAATACGAAAGTACTCACAATGAAGATGGAAATCCTTCTAGAGCCAACATTTAACAAGCTCTTGGTAGGTGACATGTGAGATCCACTATGGATTAAACTTGTGACAAATGGAAAGCAACGATGGTGAGATTCTTTATGAATCAAACTTGTTCCAGGCAGTGAATTGACGAATAGTTTTTGAAAAACCTTTCGATGTGCTCAACAACTGATTTTCGAGCACATTGACTGTGTATATCTTTCAAAACAAATGTGTTTCTGATGAAATTTTATTCTGAGCTATAAAACACTCTTGATGTGTCACAAAAATACTTTCTCAAGTTATACGTCAATTGATTTTCAAATAAATTTTTCTCATCAATCGGTAAGACAGTAACTAACCGATTCACTCTTATCGTGTTGTCTGCTTTGAGACGTTCCGATAAAGAGAATAGGCAAGTATGGTGATTTTGATTGTTGTACATTAGATGATCTAATACTTATACTAGAAATCCTGTCAAGGAGATTCTTCTTAAGATGAATCTACCTGATTACAGGTCGGTACTTATGGATTCGGAGGTTAATCCAACCAGACTCGGGTGAATGACAAAGCCATATTCGTCCACAAGCTTTATTGCTAACTGTTTTATTACAGGTTCACCTAAAGATGGAGATGGAGATACCTCGTTCCAGTAGAGTCAATTCATAACCCCATGCTCACACTTAATGTTACTAATCAAAGACATCATGACAAATGAAAGACCTACAACACAGCTTCCGCAACTCTGATGAGTATTATCATGATTCAGAAAAGTGTGAGCATGCGGGTCCGAAGGTCACAACATCACAGGAAGGCAATACTCCACAACAAGGAGGATTAAGAGATTTACTGTAGATGATGATCTCAAAGAAAGCTCAAAGATCACACAAGTCTAAGGAACAAAGCTCAATGATCACTACTTGCAGTACAGAGACTAATCTTGAAGAATCAAAAGACTACGATCCAGAGTTAAAGATCAATTCAAAGATAGCTAGGATTCGATTTGTATCTTCTGGGGTGACCTCCCTTAGGGGGAGATTGTTAGGATTATAAAAATCCATGTAAAAGACTCGGCCACCCCGTGTAATGTCTAGCATAGGTTAGCTCGTAGCCTTAATAGTTATCATTTAATGATCGTATGACTTATGGTGTTGGGCCGAGTCTTTACCCATATGTTAGCCCACTTCATAGCCCACTTAGTGGCAAAAAACTCATGTATATATACCCCTTTTCCAGCTATGTGAAGGGGTTGGTTGATCATTTTATAATACACACACTAAAGGTGTTTTTCTCTCACTAGAACTCACTTTCTCTCTCTACAAAGTAGGCCAACCCCTAGATCATTGATTTTGTTATGATATCCAATATCCTATAATTAGTTTTGGCCTTTTGAGACCAATTTGTTTTGTTGGATTAATCGGTTATATACTTGTAAACAAATTAGATTATTTGTACATGAATAAGTTATTGAGTATGTTCGTATATTAATTTACTTGCTCGATCAAATCTACAATTGGCAACGTTGGTATTTTTTTGTTTTTATTTGGCTATCGTTGTGTTGATGTTGTTTTAAAACCATATGATGGACATTATAGAAATCATAAACGATAGCCATTTGTTAAATTGGTACGTAAGGTATTAACGGTTCACGTACGTACTATGTCTTTACTACATATACAACATTATCTTTCTCGTTTACATGACCCAACTACTAAGATTCATTTACAAGCTTACCGCCTCCACCATCGTCTTTACGCGACCCACCATCACCACTCACCACCATCCACCACAACACCCATCACCACCCAACGACAACTTTTTAATGACAACACATCTGTTAGCCTCAATTTATTGAGTCAAACAAGGAAGCTCGGTCACTCTACGATGGAGCTTCGGTCTTTAATTAGTTAACTCATACTATTCTATGTCGGTAAACATGTAAACTAATTCGCTCAATTGCTTAGTCGTGACGGTGTAATTCTATCATAAGCTTGGCAAGGATTACACAATCTCCACACTAGAGCTAATGGTAACAAGTTTTATAAAGTAATTGGGTTTTTATATAAGGCTTCTTAGGGTTGATCATTCTACTAATCTTTCACAAAAAGTATCACACCAACAAGGCTGTTGAAGCCCATACATAGCTGTATGATAAGAATAGACATGTTTGTTCGATCACACCTCCATTTCGAGTTTTAACCCAAAGGGTTTAGATGAAGAATGATATAGGGTAGGATCTGCTAAACTTTCACCAATTGTAATAAAACAACAAAGGCAGCTGTATCATGAATACTTTGCCGTTAACAACGAATAGGACATGGCATGTTCGATCACATCCTCATTGCGTAAAACCCCTGGTTTATGATTAGAAAAGGAAGTAAATTGGTTGTTAAATAAAAAATTAGAAATAGATCAAAAGTCTATAGATACAAGTTGCTAGACACTTCTTCCGACCCGTTACCATGATAAAGTCAAATCTATTTACAAACGTCTTGATGTAGATTCAAAACCAACAACCTAAGTTGGCGTTCCCGTATACGGTCAACTATCCAATCATCCCGATACTTTACATACTTTTACATGGACAAGTGGCGATATCTACCACTTTATACAATACTCTACATCGTTGACTTATAAGACGTATCAACGAATAATCGATCCTTCAAATAATTCCTTCGGTTTTACTTTTGCGAAACGATTATCTTCAAAGTTTCATCTTCTTTTTTGTTGCGATATTTCTGATTTTTTTGATTTTTTTACACTAACTACAAATGACGGTGTAATTTCACCATCTTCACGATCATAATATTTATGGATAATTCCTTCGATAATCTTTTCATTCTTCGGAACGTACAATTAATTATGATGGTAGTAAAAATACATGGTTTTGACTTACTGTATACAAGAATCGGGAAATACTAATAATTGTGATGGTTGCAAAATTTCTTCCAACCGTACCAAAGATAGATAAATTTGACACAAGAATCGGGAAATTACAAACTTTATCACTTTAAAGCAACTGAGTAACTGTAATTTGACTTAATCTAAAAGGGTAGGTTAAGGTGTGTAAGGTATTGTGACGTAAAACTAATAGTTGGTTTGTAATTCTAAGGATTGGCTCTACAGGTTTTTCTAGGGGTATCTTACTCTTAAAATAAGAGTAAACAAAGGGTTTATACGGGGATTTAACTAACCAGTGTAGTTAGTTAATAAACAACATGTATAGGCTTTTTGGGTGTAATCTATAAAGTTACCAATTTAAACAGTTACTCCATCTAAATCCATATACTCAATTATTGTGGTCTCGAATAGCATATACCAAGTCAAGTTTTAAAGGTCTACACATCACCGGCACATTGATTATTTTATGGAATTTAGGGAAACATTTAAAATTGAATAAAATTAAAATTCTTTAATTTCTAACAGGGTTGTTGGTCTTATGTTGCGGGTTATTGTACATGTAATTTCACAAAAATAGGCTTGATATTTTTTTAATCTTGGCATAATTTAGGTTTTTGATGTGTAAAATAAGATAGTATACATTCTCTAATTCCCATTCCCCCACTTCAATTATACAACGTCCTCGTTATATAGATAATAAATAAAAACAGGATTTAAAAAGAATTAGAATGAGAAACTCCCCTGATATTTGCTCGGTAGATTCTCCATGTTGACTTTGTGAGCAAGATTGTGTTGAACAGCCGTCTTAAGATTTCAAGACTCCAACACTTCCAGACTTGTAGATACTTCACCAAACTTGTTCGTTTTCTTTTTTAGAGAGGTATATTATGTGCAAAATATACCACCCCCCCCCCAAATCAACCCCCCCCCCCCCTACCCCTCCTATCGTCCTTTTCCCGCGAGGGCATATGTCAACTTGGCGCACGCTATCTTGGGGTAATTTAAACTCAAACTAACTGTTCAGGAGATCCATATACGCCGTATCCATTAACAGGAATACGCCATATAGAGACTTGTAAAAAGTTTCTAAATACGGGTCAGTCTGACGAATACGCCGTATCATGTGCATGAATACGCCGTATGGACAGAAATGACAATAATGTTTTAAAAATGCATAAAAATAAAGGACTAATAACGTCCAGATATTCAATACTTCGGGCTGTAAGTGGTTTGGAGGCGGGATTCGTGCTGGCGTATTTAATGTCTGGAAGACAGACTCGATAAAAAATAAAATTACCATTCCGGGTTGTCTCACGGGAGAGCACTTTTGTTACAGCGAAGTCTTTAATGTTGGACTTTTCTTCAGCTTCTTTCACCATTTCCATCTCATTGCACGCTAACGTGCCCACGTTGTGGATGCCATTCTATCATTGGAGAGATCTCGGATAAAGATCAGGTCCTAAGTTCGAACTCTTTTTGTAGAACCTCTTAAGCTTTTGGTATGGGTGCGAAATTCCGTTTATCTTATCATGTTTGCTTACCTTCAGTAGCGGTAGGATCTTGTTGCATTGTACATTAGTGTAGTGTTTTAACCTCGGATGTGATCGCACCATTTGGTAAGTTACTTCTTGTTGGGAATTCACTTTTACGTGACGACATTACAGAATTACCATAGTTTATCATAGCCACATACACAAGGACTAGAATAGGCAACTATGTATAGTTTAGAGGCGTATGGGCTATATATACCCCTCTATGGCTTCCATAGAGGGGTTGAGTCATTTGGCATTGTTGAGTCATTTGTATCCTTCATCCATTTTCCATCAAATATCACAAGTCCATCTTCCATCTCACTACTTTCTCTCACTAAAATGGCTATCATGTGGTTTGACTCACCTAGACCACCGGATCATAGTTTTCGTGAACCTACAATTGTTTCAGAGCCATGGCTACATACTCTGGGTCGGGTTATCGTCTCCACCATCGTCTTTACGCAACCCACCATCACCACTCACCACCATCCACCACAACACCCATCACCACCCAACGACAACTTTTTAATGACAACACATCTCTGATGACTTCAAAACAAAGGCGGCGTTTATTGATTTCCGACGGGTTAAACGCTAGAGATCTCTTTATTGATCTTATACAAATGATAGGAGAATGGAAGGAAGTGAAGCGACGTAACAAAGGATCCATGTTTGATAGATTGGGACGAGAACAGAGGAAACATAAAGAATCAAGATTTGAAGAACTTCACAATGTTTATGTAACAGTGTATGTAAGCAACTTTCCAGGGACTGTGGGCTCGCGGGATCTGTGGAAATTGTGTGATAGGTATGGGAGTGTAGCGGATGTGTATATTGCTCAAAAATTGTCTATAGGGGATCATTTTGCGTTGGTTCGGTTACTTAAAATTCAAGATTCAAAATTGTTATTGGAAGATTTAAACAAAATTTGGATTGGAAGCTATCACCTGTTTGCATCGATGGCAAGATTCGATCGAATACAACCTTCTCAAAGGCCTCAAGATACTTAATCCCGTATTCGAATCAATTCGGTGCATAGTATGAGGCAGAGCCGGTCCTGAGGTTTTTTATGCCCGGGACGAGGCGACTAAAAAATGACCCTTATCAATAGAATCGCTGTTTTGGTAGCTTACGTGTATAAAGCTCAATAGAAAAGTGTCTACATAATTTATCTTTTGGATAATTCATATTAATTTCTCTAAAAAGCCATTAACTTACAATATCGTCTTTCATGTTTGAATGTAAACCATCCCACACTCTCACATCAAAAATATTATAATTAACTCTAGATAGAATTTCATTAACTTTTTCAACGTGATCTTCATTAACATCAACATCGTCAATTTCATTAACAGTAATATCGTCTATTTTATTAATATCAACATCGTCACTTTTCGAATTTTCATTGTTTATAGGATTTTCATTATTTTCAAAATTTTCTTCAACATCATTACTCTTTTTTTTTCTAACAACAAACGGTTCCAAAGATCCAAATTGAGCTTTACTAGGTTCTTCTTCTTTTTTGCCTTCTTTTTCTATTTTGGGCACCTAATGGTTGTAAACGATACAACATAATAGTTTCTAGCGTAAATTATCTAATATAATAGCAGAATAACAAAGATAGCAACAACAAACAAATATGTATAAGAATGAACTACGGAGTATGAAATAATATCACCTGATTAGTTTATATAGAGATGAAGAGATTCAAGAAAGTAGAGAATAATATATTTTCAACTGCCTTGATCGCCTAGTGCCATAATAGGTCAATTATGTGTTGCTTTATTTTTTATATTTGATCATGACTTTTCAAATTGTAATTGCAAAAGTGCAAATTCATTCCCACGTGTCCTAAATATTTCAGTTTCCGTTAATGAAAGTATAAGATTCACTCTAGTATTATGGGCTTTAGGCCTTGAAAGTGTACAAACTTATACGGGCTTATAAAATTAAACATAGTCTAGTATAACACAAGCCTATATAATGATGCCCCCTTCCTAGTGCTGCCTTGGGCCGTTGCCCACCTGGCCCAACACCAAATCCGACTTTGGTATGAGGTATGCAGAACATGTAAATGGACCTAGATCATATGCTACAACAGTAAAAGGTAACAATGATAATTCAAAAGCTCAATCCGATAAAGTACTAATGAAGAAGATTGTATTGAATCAATCAGATCTCCTTGTTGTTCCAGATACTTCTTCTTGTGTTGTATTGGCAAAGGTGAGAGACATTCACCTTATTTTAAATATCAAAAATGTGTTACGAAAAGAAGGTTTCTCAAATTTTAAATGTTAATATGTGGGAGTCTTATGGCTGTAGATTGAATTTAACAGTAAGGATGTATGTTTGATTTTTAAACAACATAAAGAGCTTAAATGGTACTTTACTCATAATCAACATATTTCAAAAACCTTTAAGGTGGATGAAAGAATTGTGTGGGTTGAACTAGATGGTATCCCTCATAGTGCCTGGACATCTAATGCCTTTAAGAAGGTTGTAAGTATTTGGGGGTGACCCACTATTTTTAGATACAGATCAAAACAAAAACTTGGCTAATGGACATGTTTGTATTAAAACTAAGATTCATGAATCTATTTATGATGTTTTCTCGGTATCCATTAATAATGAAAACTATCGTGTTCGTGTGAAAGAATTTACATGTTGGGTTCCTGATTATGATACAATTGATGATACTTCTCAAAAAGATTGGGCTAGTAACAATGCAGATTCTGATGAGGATAACCAAAGTATACACATCAATGATGAAGAGGAAAAGGGTGAGTTAAAGGATAATAATATAAATGAGGAAAACATTAATATGCAGGCTGGTGATGAGGTAAAAGATACGGTAAGAGACCACACTAATGATTCAAAATCGGTAATTAAGCCTACATGGGATGAGGAAGTAAATAATCTGGAAGTGAAAAATGCTGTCTTTAAAAAGGATGACAAAGTTAATAACGACCAGGAGGTATCCAATTCACCATCTAAACCTCCACGTTTTGAAGGTATTCAATTTGCAACTTCTACTTTTAATCATGGAAAGCAATGGAGTGGAGTTTATTTAGCAAATTCACACTCTAATGCCAAAGGTTCCCGAAATGGTAACTCTCAAATCCATAAGCGTAAATCTACAGGTTCGTTAATTGATGCTTTTATCTCTCATATTTAAATGGGGAGTGTTCTTGGATATGATATGGAAGGCAGTCAAAGATATTTGAAGAAATACATTGATATCATTGGTGTTTATGATAGTTTTTAATGAATATTATGTCTTATAATTCATGTAGGATGGGAGTGGATAAATGTGGGGCTATTTCTCAGATTTGTTCTAAGCATAACATTATTTTTTTGGGTCTTCAAGAAACACATGTGTAGAGAATTAACATGTTTAAAATCAAGTGTTTGTGGGGGCAATTATCAGTTTGACTTTGCTTCTAGATCGGTTGTGGGTAGATCAGGTGGTCTTTTATCTATTTGGGACCCCTTGGTTTTCATTAAAGCTAGTATTCTTTCTATGGACAACTTGCTGATTGTGAAAGGTGAATGGATTTTTAAAAAGATGAAATGTTTCATGGTTAATGTTTATGCCCCACAAGAGGAAAGGAAGAAGAATGATTATGGAACTTTATTCATAACTTCATGTCCTAACATTAGGGATAGATCCTCTTTCGAAAGGATTGGCTCTCTATGTAACCATCGCTAGGCTTCTAATTTTAATGAGTTCATTAATGATTGCAGATTTTGAGATGTCCCTTTAGGCGGTTATGCGTTCACACGCATAAGCAGTAATGGAGAGAAGCTTAGCTGTCTTGACCGGTTCTTAGTGTCGGAAGATGTGATCAATATTGTTCCTAATCTAATGGCTCTTGCTATTGACATGTTAATTTCTGATCATCGGCCTATTATCTTGATGCAATCTAATGTAGATTTTTCTCTGACTCCTTTCAAGCTTTATAACTTGTTGGAAACACAAAAAGTGTCGGTCACTTCCAAGTTGTAACAGGTTTTAGCTCGTAGTTAGTGAAATGATTAGATTAGTAATCTAGTCCGGCCCAAGGCCCATGGGAAGCCCATCATAGCCCATGGCCGGCCTATAGGTACTATATAAACCCCTCTCCTAGCCTTGGAGAGGGTTGGTTGTTCCATTTTTCCACATTCCATCTTTATACAATTCATCTATTTTTCCATCCAATCTCTCTCTAACATCACAACCCACATCTCACTCTTGTTCTTGGTTTGATAATAAGATTACTAGAATTCTTCAATTGGTATCAGAGCCATGGAGTGGTGTGTTTAGTTTTTGTGTTTGATTTGTGTTCAAAAACCTTTACAAAGAGCAAAATAGTGATTCAAAATTTTTTGGCTTAAAAACCTTAAAGTTTTCATTTTTATTGTTCCTATAGGGTTAGTAACATTAGTTGTACAAGAATTTTTTGCTAAAACCCATTAAAAATCGTGTCTTTTTGAGTTTTGAAAACTTGAGTTTCGTAGTAGTTGGAACCGAACAAGATACTTTGTGTTGAAACCGAACGAGGAGAACCGAACTAGATTACTATAGTTGGAACCGAACTAGCCATTCTTATTTGGGAACCGAACGAGCTGTTTACTTTGGGAACCGAACTAGCCGTTCTTATTTGGGAACCGAACGAGCTAATTACTTTGGGAACCGAACTAGCAACTCTTATTTGGGAACCGAACGAGCTAATTACTTTGGGGACCAAACTAGCTAGGAACCAGTGACAACCGAACTAGCTAGGACCGAACCAGTGACAATCGAACTAGACAGGACCGAACCAGTTAATTTTTTGGTCAACCGAACTAGTTAAACTAAATTAAA
>BQNB010117771.1:3628-16879 GCA_026074375.1 Tanacetum coccineum
ATTGTTCAAAGTACTTTTCATAATTTTTTTAGAATTTTCTAAATTAGTTTAGTATTTTTAATAATATTTTTAGATTAAAACTGTTTTTAATTCATAATAAATTAAATAAAAGTCAAAAAAATATAATTCTTTTTTCTAAAATTTTCTTTTATCATTTAGGACTTTTAAAAATTTAATTTGCTTTTCTAAGGTAAAAATTTGATAATTTAGTTTTTATGTCGCGTTTTTATATTCCCGTTAACGTTTCCATACTTATTTCGTAATTGCTTTAATTGTAGTTTTCCTTTGAATTGATTTTGCATTTTCATTAGTAGATATAGAATCCAAAATCAAAATCTTGAATTATTCAAAATCCCGATCTCAAACGTCAACACGAAGTTTAATTCACGCCTCGCAGGAACAAAAACGACCCGAGAAATGACTAGAAAGGTTTCCTTTTGAAGTCGATGCTTTCGGAATTATATTTTATTTGTGAGTTGGTTTGTCGCTTTAGTGATTTGCCGATTCGCCTATATTATATATATATATACTATTGACTACGATCAATGAAACTGCTAGATTATGGATTTTGATACAACAAGATACCAATGTATTGTGACTCACAAAGTGCAATTGCCATATCTTGCAATCCGGTACAACATTCATGTACAAAACACATTAACATTCGTTATTACTTTAATAAGGATCATGTTGAAAAAAATACCATTGAACTTTACTTTTTCGGGATGGAATACCAACTTGCTGATCTTTTTACAAAAGCCCTTCCAAAAGAAAGGTTTAAGTATTTAGTTCACAGGATTGGCATGAGATGTATGACTCCAACTGAGTTGGAACGTATGGCAAAGTTATCTTCTTGAATGAAAGATCATACATCAAAACATATTGTAAATAATTTTTTCAAAAACAAAATACAAAATAAAAAAATTTCAAAAAACAAAATACAAAAATGGAAAATGTAAAAAACAAGAACAAATATTTTTGTTCTCTTACTATTTTTCAAAACTAAAAAACAAATAAAAATTTGAAAAATACAAAAACACAAAAATATAACTTAAAGATACAAACACATATCTTCTCCGTTTTTATCAGTCTCATGATATTGTATTTCTCAAAAAGTGGTTCTTTAAATGCATAATTAATGTATCATGAACTGAGGGGGAGTAAATCATTCAAAAAATGATTGTTTACTGCTAAAATATGTGGTTTATAATCAAAATTCATTCACAAAATAAAGATTTATTCAAAAACATTTTTAAAAATTAAAAATTTTGAAAAAATTCAAGTGTGCAAAATTGCAAGAAGTAACAATCTCTTGAATAAGTTCTTTAATTAGACATTTATTCGAGGGGGAGTTATGAAATTCTTGTTTTTCAAAAATCTTCTCAAGAATGTTCAAAACTGCAAAACTAACTATCTTTCGATAAGTTCTTTAATTAGATATCTGTATGAGGAGAAGTTATAAATTTTTCAGTCAAATCATCATCAAAAAATGAAAATGTGTTCTTCAAAAGAAAAAATAACTTCGTTTCAAACAAATTTTTATCAAAAGGAAAGAAATTTCAAATGTGGATAATTGTTCGAGGGGGAGTTATGAAAAACAATTTAAGTCAAAAAGGAACACTTAACTGCAAAATAACTCAAAAGGATTAATGTGCAAAGAGGTCTAACTCCAAGAGGGAGATACTAGGAAGAAAAGCAGAATGATACAGAAAGTATGCAAGAATTGCTGCTTCAACTCTCTAAAGATTTACAAACTCTTGGTAATACTTCGAATCAACTAAAGTAGGAAGAGAAGGATAGTTCTCAATATTGGAAGCCTCCCATTTACTATTCTGACGATGATGACGATTTCTACAGAGAGAGTATTGATGAAACTCCTCTATCAGATGCAATCACACCCGACTTACCAATTACAGACTCTCTCGTAATGGAGGATGAGCATCTTGACACTATTCCAGAAATGGATTCGGACGAAGAAATTGAGTCCAGTGTTAAGAACCTTAACCTAACCCCAAGTGAATCCGAGGATTTATCCGATTACGTAAGCGAATGTGATTTGCCTTTTTGTGATAATTCTCCCAATTTTAACAATGATTCTGAGATTTTTTTTCTAATCCTCTCTTCGATTCTAATGCTGATTATACCTCTAGTGATGACGAGTCATCTTCTGAGGAAGATGTTTTGGTAGAAAATTTTAAAATTTACTTGAACCCTCTTCTCGAATTTGATGAATAAATCTTTTCTAGTGAGATTAATCCGCTTTTAAAATGAGGTTAAAGAAGAATCTCGAATTCAATCACCAGGAAATGAAATCATTTTAATGCTGAATCCGATTTAATCAAATCCATTGGCATATAAAGATACCGTTAAACTCATCCCTAAGATTGATTTCCTTCTCGAGGAGTTAGCCGGTGAGCTCGCTCTTATCAATCCAATTCCATCAGGAATTGCTGATACCAACTTTGATCCGAAGGAAGATATTCGTCTTATTAAGAAGTTATTATATGATAATTCATCTCCTCGACCTCCGGAAGAACTTAATTCTGAAATTTCAGATGCCATGATTGAATCTTTCTCCTCGTCTCTTATCCCCGTGAAGGATAGTGACTCTCTTATGGTGGAGATCGATATATTTCTTGCTGCGGATGACTCGATACCACCGGGTATTGATAGTGACGGCTATGACTCTGAAGAGGATAATCCTTTTCTTGAGTATGAGCCTGATCCGGGAAAATTGACTATAGTTGTTGTGGAAGACATTTTTGGAGAACCTAGAGTTCATATGCCTAATATTTTACCCATCCATCCTACCCTTTGTCAGGATCTGGACTTCACTCTTTCTACTGATTTTAGCGGATCCGGTCTTGTAGTTTCTTTTCCTTCCAGAAATAGAAACAAGACTTTCGATCCGAGAATATCTATTAAAGTCCAATCCAAGATATTTCTATCACGGAATAAATTTTCTATCTCATTCATCAGTGATCCTCTTTCTCCAGTGCTTGAAACTTTTCTTCCATTTTCATCCGAAATTAAGGACAAAGTTTTCAATCCTGGAATACTTTGTTCAAAAAGGAAAAACCGTCCTCATCTCTTATCTCATCGGGGCTTTAAAGCTTTCAAGATCATTCATAATTTCCTTTATGAAAGGCCGATGAAGATTTATGGAGGGGACATTCCTATTTGAGATGTCTCGTATCTCCATTTCTACCATCCTTGACCAGGTCAAATATAAGGGGTCGAGTCAAGCTCGTGACTCGGTTAACAAAAATAAGCGCTTCTCAGGAGGCAACCCGTGTTTCTGTTTTCTGTCTATTTTCTAATAAGTGTGACGTGAGGGGGCTCGCCTCTTCTAATCTTGTGTTTTTGTTGTCTGTGATGATTTGTCAGGATTACCCATATTGAGATGACAGACTCTCTGCTCGTAGTTTTTTTCAACGCTCACTCGTCTCATTCCCTTGTATGCTTATTTTGGGAAACCTATATCTTGATCTTATTGACGAACAATTTTTTATAAATCATGCATAATTTAATAAACGGCTTGAGATTTACGTGAGATCCCTTATATATTAGGAATATACTTTGTGAATTAGTATGAGGGGATGTCAACCCCCACAATAGAGGACAATATGTATCGATCGTAATGAGGGGAGCGAATCTATCGAATTGTCCCCACAAGCATTTGTTCTATGTCTTTCAACGTACTCCGTTTTAACCAAGAAAATACAAAAAAATGTGATTTTTAGGCTAAAATTTAAAAAAATTGCACAAATAAAATAAGATTTTAATCACAATGTTGACTTTCCGCTGAGAAAGAATAAGACTAATTTTTGAACTTGACCGAGCATGTTTGAGCACTAGCTTACTCCTTAACCTTTAAAATGATATAAGCTTTTGGCTAGTCTTTTTACAAGAAGCTTTTAAAAAGCTGAATACTAGCTCAATAATCCAAGATTTGCAAATTTCCATAAATCACTGACAAATGCAAAGCTTAATTTTATTTGGCTAAGCATTCACGGATCTTTTTATTAAAGATTTTAAATTTTCGAAGAACGAGAAATGATAAAGTTAAATATAAGTTGGAATGCTAAGCAAGGATTAGTTGGAAATCTTAAAAGCTCATGAGTGTAATTTGTGGCTTTTTCTCCTAGTAGCTTCTAAAATGACTAATAATACGTGCTCTTTTTTAAAGACAAGTTAGAGTTTTATCACTCTTAAAAGTCCGTTAAGATCAACATTTTTAGAGTAAAAAGCTTTATCGATGAATTGATAAATAAGAGTTTTTGATCAAAAAATGTAATTATTAATTTTCATAAAACGGGAATATTTTCCCTTATACGGTGTAAATTATATTCGTCAAAAAAATTGATGAAAAAAAATTGAAAAAAAAGAAAAGATTAAAAATATAATAAGTTTGCTATATATGTTGTTTAATAATAAATGGAAAATGACATTTTTCATAAATTAAGAACTAAACTTGTAAATCCCTACAAAATTTTGAAACGCTATGCGCTATATAGTTAATTTGATCAGATAATCTCTGTGGGTGTCAAAGCCTTGCACTTTACCGATGAGGTCGGGAGGTTCGAGAAGAAAGTCACTCAAAGGAATTAACTTACCTACAATGTCTTGATTTTGGAGGAATTAGCTTGCTTCGAGTTATAAACTTACTAAGTTTTACGGAAAAATTTCAGTAAAGGGTTTAAAATTCAGAGAGTCTCGACAAATTATTCTCTGTGGGGTTCAAAACCCCGGTCACTAGCCGACGAGGTGAAGGGATGACGCGAGAAAAATTGTTGCTACATGGACAATCTCACCTTGAATTCATATAACTAAAAGAGGGGGGGGGGGGGGGGGGGGGGGGGGGGGGGGGGGGGGGGGGGGGGGGGGGGGGTGAAACGAGAAACTTGGAAAAAGTTTAAAACTAAGCAAAAAATGTGGGTTGGATGGTCAAAATTCAAACTGAGCACACACACCTTAATATATAATATCTGTCGGGAGGAGAAGTTTTACACAAATTGCAAATATGAGTAGCGTTAGCATCCCAACTTTAGTAATAACATGATATGTTTAATCTTAGTTTGGGAATAAGTGAAAAATCAAAGACGATGAATTTATCCTTCTAGGGCACCTTAGGATTGAGGTGTTTCTTATTCAGTGATCATAAAAGTTATGATCAATAATGAAAGTCAATCATGTTGTACATAATGAAAAATAAGAAAAATGTGTGCAAGAAGAAAATGGTAAACGGGGAGTGTTTAAAAAACTAGTAATTTCTTAATCCCTTTTAATTTTACACTTTGCTACTTTTCAAGGTATTTAATTTAAGGGGGTTGGAATTTTGGTTTTTTCTAACATGGAATTATAATTTATTGCGTGAGGACACAAGCCAAATTTTAGTAGAATGGTATTGGTATTAGGCTTTAAATACACATACCTTTAACTCAATAAAATAAACTTAAATACCAAAAACGTACATAAAATGCCCAAAATAATGCTTGTTATGTGTTAATTACTGAGCAGGTAACGTGAAATACACAAAAAGACGAAAAATATGGCAATAACCCGGACCAAAACCGAGCACTTGATTTGGAAAGAGCGAGAAAAACCGAAACCGAAGCTCATGCATCATAGTGGCCAACCCAACCCAAGTCCAACCATTATGCTTTAAACAAAACCATAAAAAAAAATAAAAGCCCAAAATCAATAATATCCAATATATAACCAAATGGCCCAAAACAAGCCTAAAATCCCTTAACAGCCCAACCATGAGTCTGTTTAAACCAATTACACCGTTATTCCTTAGAGACTAACACAGACAGTCCCAAACCCTAACACCGTTAGTCCTCAACACAATTTCACCAATAGTCCCTAACTTAACCTAGTTACCCTTTCCCTTCCTTTTTGAAATATAATTAATAAGCCCGAAAAGGGCGGGAAGGCCAAAGCCACGCCTAGACCTTCTCTAGTGTTGCAATTCGATCACAAAACACTTATACACACCCCTGACACACGCCAGAGCCACGTAGCAATCTCTTATTGGACGAATTGACAGAGTCAAGGGATAAGGACAATTCAAGATGCGATTTTAAAGATGATTAGCTGTGATTAGAGCTTTCCATAAACAAATATGGAATGATATTGAAGGATTAAAGACTTGCAGTTTCAACTCACACCATTCCCCTATAAATAGGAGATGGAATTCACACAAAAAGTATATAGTTTTCAGGACAGCTTATTGCTTATTTACAGTTTTGTTTTCATGTTATCTGTCTTTTAAATATTGTCAATTTACTTTCCAAGCATTGTACCATCAAGGATTAATCAATAAGAAGTGAGTCCTCAATTTCTTTTTACAGCTTATTTAATATTTGCTTATTCATTGCTTATCTCTGCTTAATTTGGCTTATTATGTCTTATTGATGCTTAAAGGTTATAACTTCAGCTTATAAGTCTTGTGGAATGAGTTTTTCATATAAATTGTTGAAAAAAGTCTAAACTGCTTATTAGGGTTTCTTATTGTCTAGTGCTTATTGCATAGTGTTAGATGCTTATTTGGTCTTCATAATCAAAATGCTCAATCTATTTTTTAGTGTAAGCTTTTGAGAGTTAGTTTTGGCTTCAAATGATTTTCATAGTTTAAAGGGGTGTTTGGGATAAGGATATTCAACTTGATAAAATCAAGTGTAGTCTGATTTTGGTTCCCTAATCAATTTGCTTAAGCTCTAAGTTAGTATTTAAGATAGTTTCAATAAGTTTTGAGTTGTTTTTGTTAAGTTTTCAAGTCTGTGTTATCAAGTGTTTAGGTATGCAGTTTTAAAGTTTGCTCAAAAAACGCTTATGTCTATTTTACTCAAAGCCAATTAAGTTGTAGTTTTTGGTGTCCAAAGGAGTTCTACTGCATCTAATTTCAAGATGTAAACAACTTCCATAAATTGCAAAGTCAGCCCTTGAACTTTATAAAACAATGGAGTTTGGTTTTGGTTGACTGTGGTTTAGCTGCAGTTGACTGTAGAAGGCTGAGGCATGATCTCTCTGGCTTCGGCTTTGATTTCTTTAGCTTCTTGATCACTCATCCGTTCTCGTGTCCGTTTTTGACTGATTTCTTGCAATATTTGACATATCCATACCTGCACACAATAAACTCAGATACAAGCACATTTTTGCCATTTTTGATCCGTTTTGGGTTTATTTGGGTTATTTTAAGCATAAATAGATATGTGTATTCTACACTTATCAGGTATCGAAAATATGATTAAGCATACTGAAAAAACCTGTTTTTAGGTTTTCTATTTATAGGGTCTGGAATTTGGTTGATACGGCGTATCGAGAGATTTGGATATAGCATATCGAGGGTTTCTTGGAGTAGGGACCATGTTCGATATCTTCCAGAATATTTTATTACTTTATATTAAATACGATGTATGGATTTCTTCTAGATACGGTGTATTGATCTTTATTCTTTCGTGGTCTTTTGTGAAGTGCAGGCACAGATAGGTCGTATCTTCCTTGATGGATACAGCATATAGGATGTCAGAGTCAGTTTATTCAAATGTCTTCGTTTAAGCTCCAGAATGCGTGCCTTTTTGGTAATC
Source organism: Tanacetum coccineum (assembly GCA_026074375.1). NCBI lineage: Eukaryota > Viridiplantae > Streptophyta > Magnoliopsida > Asterales > Asteraceae > Tanacetum > Tanacetum coccineum. The sequence goes on from BQNB010117771.1 coordinate 11,221, forward strand.
TTCACCAAGTACTCCATAATTACTGCAATTCTCAAATACAAACGAGTAAGTAACAATTCTTGCAATAATTATACAAAATGGGTTATTTACGTGAGATAAATGATGCTATAAAAGTGACATTATTTGATGTCATCAAGCCTGATGGTTTTGTAGATCCAGACTTTCCTAACCATGTATATCGTCTTAAGAAAGCTTTGTATGGTCTCAAACAAGCTCCTAGAGCCTGGTATGACAAACTTTCCTCATTTCTAATCGAACACCATTTCACAAAAGGTATTGTCGATCCGACATTGTTTACAAGAAGACACGGGGATGACATTTTATTAGTTCAAATCAATGTTGATGACATAATTTTTGGGTCAACAAAACCATTCTTTTCAACAAGATTTGCAAAACTAATGAAAAATAATTTTGAATTGTCAATGATCGGTGAAATGAAGTTCTTTCTCGGACTTCAGGTTCATCAATCACCCCGAGGAATCTTTATATGTCAATCACAATATATTATGGATCTTCTTAAGAAACATGAGATGGGAAAATGTGATACCATTAGCACACCAATGGCTACTACCAAACTAGATGCAGATTTACAAGGTACCCAAGTTGATCAAATTAAATATTGTAGTATGATTGGGGGACTTATGTATCTCACTACTAGTCGACCAGACATTGCCTTTGCGACATTTATATGTGCGCGTTATTAGGCACACCGAACCAAAAAACACCTCAAATAGGTTAAAAGGATCTTTTGATACCTAAGACAAACCATTAACATGGGTCTATGGTAGTCGAAGGATTCTGGGTTTGAGCTAATTGCATATTCAGATGTAGACCTTGCAAGGTGTAATGATGATTGCAAAAGCACATCTGGAGGCATTCAATTTTCAAGAGATAAGCTAGTCAATTAGTCGTCGAAAAAGCAAGATTGTACAACAATGTCAACTACCGAAGCTGAGTACATATCCTTATCTACATGTTGTGCTCAAGTCATTTAGATGAGGACGCAACTGCTAGATTATGGATTTCGATGCAACAAGATTCCAATGTATTGTGACTCACAAAGTGCAATTGCCATATTTTGCAATCTGGTACAACATTCATGTACAAAACACATTAACATTCATTATTACTTTAATAAGGAGCATGTTGAAAAAAGTACCATTGAACTTTACTTTGTCGGGATGGAATACCAACTTGCTGATCTTTTTACAAAAGCCCTTCCAAAAGAAAGGTTTAAGTATTTAGTTCACAGGATTGGTATGAGATGTATGACTCCAACTGAGTTGGAACGTATGGCAAAGTTATCTTATTGAATGAAAGATCATACATCAAAACATATTGTAAATAATTTTTTCAAAAACAAAATACAAAATTAAAAAATTTCAAAAAACAAAATACAAAATTGGAAAATGTAAAAAACAAGAACAAATATTTTTGTTCTCTTACTATTTTTCAAAACTGAAAAACAAATAAAAATTTGAAAAATACAAAAACACAAAAATATAACTTAAAGATACAAACACATATCTTCTCCATTTTTATCAGTCTCATGATATTGTATTTCTCAAAAAGTGGTTCTTTAAATGCAAAATTAATGTATCATGAACTGAGGGGGAGTAAATCATTCAAAAAATGATTATTTACTGCTAAAATATGTGGTTTGTAATCAAAATTCATTCACAAAATAAAGATTTCTTCAAAAACATCTTTAAAAATTAACAATTTTTGAAAAAATTCAAGTGTGCAAAATTGCAAGAAGTAACAATCTCTTGAATAAGTTCTTTAATTAGACATTTATTCAACAGGGAGTTATGAAATTCTTGTTTTTCAAAAATCTTCTCAAGAATGTTCAAAACTGCGAAACTAACTACCTTTCGATAAGTTCTTTAATTAGATATCTTTATGAGTGGAAGTTAAAAAAATTTCAGTCAAATCATCATCAAAAAATGAAAATGTGTTCTCAAAAAGAAAAAATAACTTCGTTTCAAACAAATTTTTATCAAAAGGAAAGAAATTTCAAATGTGGATAATTGTTCGAGGGGAAGTTATGAAAAACAATTTAAGTCAAAAAGGGAAACTTAACTGCAAAATAACTCAAAAGGATTAATGTCCAAAGAGGTCTAACTCCAAGGGGGAGTTATGAAATTTTTTGGGAATATAAAATCTTACGAAAGTAACTACAAGGACTAGAAGTGTAAAATGCAAAAGATAACTTTCGTATGGGTTGCTAATGATTACGAAAGAAAGAAGAGGGACTGAAAATGCCAAAATTGCAAACTTATTTTTGGAAGTATAAAAGTAACAGTTTTCATACGTAACCTCATCACTTTCGTAAAACACACAAAAAGGTTTTGTAAATTCTCTACACACATTGAGCTTTCGTAACTTAGAAAACATGATCCAAATCGTTTCATTGACTCTCTGTGATTGAAAAACGTAAGAAACCATGATTTATATCATCTATTTGTGAATAATTATTGTTATTAACTGCTAATATAGGTTTCGTTAAAATCTAGGGTTTTGTAAACATAAAAAGCTATAGAAACTTAAAATTGATTGAGGCAAAACATTAATATATGTCTTGTAACATGAATGGAATAGGTTGATCACTGAAAATATCATTTATGGATTAAGATCATGAGGTTTTGTAACCTTGATAAGTTTTGTAAATTTGAGATGTTGCTTTCAGACATAAGAACAGTCTTAAACTGTTAAATAAATGATTAAAAACTAAAAAACAAAACAAATATCTCAGTTTATCATTTTTCATTTGTTAAAGTATGTTTACGAAAGTAATGTTTCAGGTTTCAGTTTTGTAAGGGCTTATCAAAGGGTTTCGTAAACAGTAATGGGCCAAATGGGTTTCGTAAATGAAATTTTAAGCTTAATAAATGGGTTTCGTAAGACGAAATGGGTTTTTTAGCTTGGGTTTCAAAAAATAATATTAATGGGCTAAATTGTTTATGGATACTCAAAAGGGCTTAATCGTTAAAAAAATGGCATCTTACGAAAACAAATGATCAATTTTGTTATAAAATCATATCTTTATATTGATAAATGGATCAAATGGTGAAGATTGTGTCCGGCTTCAACCGTTTCCTGAAATTAACAGGATGAGGATTGAGCAATCTACTGACCATCCGGATATCATTTATAAGTATATGTTTTGTATAACTAAATTTTTCATTCAAGTGATCAATGATTTAAATGATTCAAAAAGACATGAAAAGAGAATGAATGTGCATGGTGATTTAACTGTCCGTGATCATAAGTTTCTCATGTAACAACAAAGGCAAAAGTTTAAGGTTTTGAAAAGATTGTTTCAAAAACAAATTCAAAATGGTTTATGACAATCTATCATACTCAGTTGGGTAAATGGTCTACGTCATGTCCCGTTTCGGCCGTTTTCTGCAATGAACAGAATGAGAAGTGAATGACTTAGTGACCATTCAATTGTTGTTACATTAGTGTGGTTGTATAATCATAGTTTTCAAACATCTTTAGAAAACTTGTGATTTTCAAAATGGTTTCTTAATTTCTATCCAAAAGCTATGTTTTTGTGTCAGAAAGTGGTACTCTTTTACTAAACAAGTTTTTTATGAGAATATAAAGTTATATTCTTGGATTTATTAAAATGGTTGTCACAAACTTGTGTTTTTGCCAAATTGGTATTCAGAAAATCAGTGTATATCTTTATTATTCTTGAAAGAGTATCATTTCGCAATTGCTTTTTGGTGAGAAAATTCATAATAGAAAGAGAGATGAAATCCATACGCGAAAAAGCAAATCAAAGTATGCTCGAAAAAGAAATGCCAGAGCATACAAAATGAGATTAAAAGAAAAAGACGAATAAAGCGTATGGCATGTGCCCGAAATAGCAAGAATTGGCACATGAGAAAGAAAATGATCAGAATATGCTCAAAAAGAATTGTCAGAGCATATAAAAACAGACATAGTGGAAAGAGACAAAAATGTTATATAAATGTGTATTACATAAATTTTCTCATTTTACTAATCAGTTCATGTCATTATACAGTATTCCCCATTGCTCAACAAGTAATTCCAGCTGCTCAGCTAGTCCCAAGATACCATACCATTGGGAGATGCAACAATTATGCGGTGCTTCAGAGTATTCCATGTTCTCATGAATGCAAGATCATTGAGAAAATCTTACTTGATCATCCATTGAGCTATGCTCTAACTGCTACTGCTGATGTCCATGTTGTGTATCTACAATAATTCTGGAGGACAGTTAGCAAAGTGCCTGATACTGAAGACACGATCAAGTTCATGTTCGATACTGAAAAATTTACGTACGTTGTGGATATGTTCAGAGACACTCTTCATTTACCAGTGGAAACTCTGAAAATCCATTTGTCGCACCAGTCAACATCCAGACTATTGAAGCTTTCATGAACAAGGTTGGCTATCAATGTGTGGTTGATAAAGTGAGCACCTTCTACACCAAGAATCTAGCTCAACCATGGGAAACAATGTTCAAGGTGTTGAACCGCTGCTTAACTACAAGAACAACTGGACATGATCAGACAAAGATCAACATTCTTCAATTGTTTCATGCTGTGATCAACCAAACAAATGTTAATTATGTTTCTCTTCTATGGGGGGATTTCATGAACAATGTTTTTCAAAAGAAGGAAGCCATCCAGTATCCTCGATTCATCAAGCTCATAATTGCTGATTTGATAAAGAAATTCCCAAACATTCCTCAAAGGATTGATGAGGATTATCATTTCATCAAGGATAATATTCCATTGGTTAGTGTGTATACTACTAGGAATGTGCTTGTACGAAGGATGCTGATTCCGGATGAATTTCTGACAGAGGAAATCCATGCCACTGATGATTTCAAGGAGTATGAGACGGTGTTTATGAATGTAATTGTTCCAATGAATCAACCACAACTGGTTGTTTCTACCTAAAGAATGCATAGGACTACACCTAGAGCCCATAGGACACCTACCCTTACTACTGCTAGTCCTTAGGGGAAGAAGAGGAAGCAACGTGCTAGAGAAACTAGTTCACCAAGAAAACCATTAAAAGTCACCATCTGACAAAAGAAACAAAGCACACCTTCAATTCTACCTCCAGGTGATGATCAAGAGAGGGGTGAAGTGGCTGAAGTAACTATTCTAAGTCGCACATTACATAAAACTGCTTTAGCTACTGAAGCTCAAGAAAATATTGCTAAAGTACAAGAAAAACTAGATGATGAGGAGATTAAAAAGATGGTTGAAGGTGACGAAGATGAAGAATCATATGCGAGTGAGTTTGCTGATATCATGATTAATGATGATGTTAATGATTCCGGTACTAGGATAGAGCCCGAGAGTCATAAGGAACATCTGGAAAATGTTAATGACGATGATGAAGAAATTGAGAAAGAAATGAAAGATGATGAGATTGAGAAGGAAGAGACAAATAATGATGTTGAGAAAACGAATGCGGTTGTTAAAGAGAAAGATAATGATGAGGGTGCATCAGGTAGTATTGAGTTTAGCAATGAGAAGATTGATTGGTGGTTTTCACACTGTATATATATATAATATATAATAAAATATAAAATATATAAATAAGTATAAAAATCAACAAGAGCAATAAAACCGAGAAGTAGTATAGAGCTTTCCCGGGTCGTTTATCC
>BQNB010117772.1:0-21117 GCA_026074375.1 Tanacetum coccineum
AAGGATCATTCGGAATCTTGAAAGATTGGTTGGTGCTCGAGAACACGAGATGGACTACAAACTAATGACGCGCACCACATGATCGTCATGTCCTATCTCAAAATATTATCTTGTGAATATTGTGAATATGTAGTATAGACTTATAATAGTAGGCAATATAAATAGTGTTTGAGTACGAACTTTTTAGAATTTTTCAATAAATTCAAAAAATTTCAAATTAACGTACTCAACACTATATATACATATACTACCCTCAGAAATTGAGGGGGGCATTAAAAATGTTCCTAATACGGCCTGTTATAATTGGACCATTTTTTCCCTAAAACCATTAATATTTGAATCAATTGATATCTAAAATATCAAAAGATTTGACATTTTTGATAAGGGAGAAAATGTGATTAAAATATATGGCTAAAGATCTGATTTTAAGGACTCAAGTGCAAGCTTCACTCTTCATGTGCTAAACATTTTTGAATATCGATGCACATGTTGAGGGGGAGCATTTCAAATGGTTTTAAGGCTGAGAACAATACCAAAAGACCGACAATGTTTGTAATTAATTGGAGTTATAAGGTGGTTAAGATTGGGTATTCGTTCTCATGATCCAGCCAGAACCGGAGGGATCTACCTAGGGATATTCCATTAGATAGAATAGAAGTCCTTAGGTATGATGAAAAAAGGAGTAAAGTAAGAAAAGAGAATAATGAGGACTAAGACAGAGTTGACACTAGAACAAACCCAATAAGATGTAAGTGATGAAGTCTTGGTATGCATTGAAGGGGTTGAAGAATTAAAAAAGAAAAGTTAAGATAAAGGGTGAAAAGAAAGAAGCCCTCCTTATACTTAGGCAGAAACCGGGTCAATACATATGCTATCAGAAACACTAAGCCGTTGTCTGGTATTAAAGATAGTCATAATGGACCCAGTGATGCAATGCACAACCCTTCCCAGCCACTCAAGGTCTCTCAAAAGATCTTGTTTCATTTCTCACGGAGATTAAACACATTTCTATCGACTTTCTCACTTTGAGCTAGTTAGTATTGAAAAGGTGGCAGTCTGCTCCAGCCTCTGGTTACTAAAAACCAAAGTGTACTATCGAGTCTAGAGCCATAAAAGAGATCATCCATAAATCTCATTAGGACACTTATTCAAAATATGCTTGCTAATTCACATAATGTGAAAACAATAAATATATCAAGAGTCCTACGCATTATCCTTGTGATATTGCTAGAACATCAAAGTGATACTAAAGTACTCACAATGACGATGGAAATCCTTCCAGAGCCAACATCAAACAAGCTCTGCGGTAGGTGACTTATGAGATCCTATAAGGATTTAACTTGTGATACTGGATATCAATTCGGTCCAGGTTATGAATTGACGGATGAATTTTAAAAAATATAAAACTATTGGTGTGTTATAAAAACCGTTTTCATCTTAACACACCGACTGATTTTCCTAAATCAATTTTCAATCTTATATCTATGGGAAGCCTCACAAGGGTATCTAGACACAGGAAAGCTAAACACGAATTGACGACTTAATCGGGAAGATAGTAACTTACCGATTCACTCTGACCGTTTTGTCTGCTTTGAGATACTCCAGTAATGAGAATGATTAGTACAGCTGTGAAACCCTGTCAAGGAGATTCTTCAGAATTCTACCTGATCACAGGCAGTATTTATACTGATTAATGGGGAACCGTGGTTATTACAACCGTATTCGATAAAGTGACAAGCCACTCTTGTCCATATATGTTGTTTATCACTAACCCATTCATGCATATTTCCTAACGGTGGCAGCAGTTAACTGATGACAAGTCAAAGTCAATGCCACATGCTCATACTCGACCGACATATGTAAAGACATCATGAAAGCTCAAGTACATGTTTCAAGACTTCCACTGCTCTGATACCGTATGTCTTTCTTGAAGTGATGAAGTATTAAAGTTAAAGAATTTCAGGAAATTTTTGCTACTATGATACCGCACGTCTTCCATGAAGTGACAAAGTGTTAAAGTTAAAGAATTTCAAGAAAGATGATTACACAAGCTTTCAAAATCAAGAAAAGTATGAGCATGTCGGTCCAAAAGTTACAAGATCACAAGAAGGCGAAGATTACAAGATGGGGAAACAAGATTATGCTTGGTTGATGATCTTAAGAAGCTCAAGATCACATACAAGTCAAGATAAAGATACAAGCTAAAGTCTAAAAGTCTAAAGATTACTACATCAAGATTCACAAGATAAAGATTATGAAAACAAGACTACGAGCAAAGATTGAAGACATTCATAGAATGTAGAGCTTAAGTTTTTGTAAATTGGAGTGACCTCCCTTAGGGGGAGATTGTTAGAAATCGATAAAAGACTCGGTCACTACCAATATATTATAGAATAGCTCGTAGCGTAATATTTTGAAACTTACCAAGCTAACCGGGTCAACATAAGTCATCCTTATGTGTGACCGGCCCAAGCAAGGTATAAATACCCCTCTCCACACCTTGGAGAGGGTTGGTTGTTCATTTGGTTCTTTCACTTAATACATGTTCCCTTCCTTTCTCTCTCTAAGTGCTACAACCCACTTTTTCTCTCTAAACTTTCTTTCTTGTTTATTTGTTAAGTGATTTGATACATCTACAAAAAGATTGACCTAATAAATAGGAAGATTCTCCTTTTAAAAAAATTCATAATTAGGAAGAGTAGAGAAATGTTTGACCTGAGAGGGTATTAAAGCTTCTTTGAGAAGTATTTGGGTTTATAAGTTAGTTTTATCAAAATAATGAAGAATTTGTGAAATATTAACCTTGATTGCGTCAAGGGATTTTTGTAATGCCGTCACTTCGACCCGGATTAAAGAAAAGGAGCCCATCCCTTTCATTTGTCATTACTACTTTTCTAAAAACTCAACCCATGAATTTTTATTCTCTCTTGCTTGATCTTAGGAAATCATCTCCATTCGGTAAGTAATTAATTCTAATCATTCATTGTTTTTTGGTCATCTCAGTTGCATACTTTAATTGTTAGACTTTAAATTAATCTCCAATCCAAAAACCCTAGAAAAAATCTTAAGTTTTTGTTTGACTTAAGCATGGATCGTGATAGTTCATCATTAATTATTAGTGATTTGTTGTTTGAATTCCATTATTCTTCAATAACAATTCGAATTAGGGTGGAAAATTAGGGATTTTCATAAGGAATATATGGGTTGCTGTCAGAAAGGGGTGTTTGGCAATGGGTTTAACGAACAATAGCTTAATCTTTCCAACGTAAATCCGGATTTGGAACTCGGACGCTCTGACGGCGTTAGGATCCCCTGAAGCTAATAAATCCTTACTTTTCAACTAATAAGTCTTCCCTTTTTGTTTGTGTGTTTGTGTAGACATGAGTAAGAGACATAAGAGCACTAGGAGACAATCCTCTAACACTCAAGAATCCATAGAGGATAAGGTTCGCGAACTTGGGCACTTTGATAATGATACTCATCAATTGCGCTACGACACCCTCATCAACTAATCCATTCATACCGGCACTATCGTTGATTGGATTCTCTTAGCTGATACTCCCTCCGTCCCATATTAAGTGTCCAGTTTAACTTTTTTAAGTCTTTTTTTATCAACTTTGACCGTAAATATTTGTGTTAGTGTTATATAATACTTAATGAAAATTATACTAATGAAAAATATATTTAAAACTCTATCAATTCATATATTTTGCATCAAGTATCATATAACATAAAAAATAATAATTAAGGGCAAAGTTAAAGAAAAAAGTCTTAAAAAGTCAAACTAGACACTTAATGTGACACGGAGGTAGTAATAATTTGGAGAAGGAATTCTTTGATAGCATTCGTATCGACCCATTCACGGGTCCTCAATGGGAAAATCTCTTTTGGATTCATGAACCCGTGTATAGTGAGTTAGTGAATTCTTTGCTACATTTGAAATAGGAATTGTTACTTGTAGGAAAGATCCTAGTGCTGCGGGTATCTGGTTTAGGTTAGGCAGAGAGATAAGGTTAATGTCTTTGATTGAGTTTGGTTGGCGAATAGGTTTGTACTCTGAGGCTCAGGCAGGTGAGGTAGGATTTTGGCATGATTTGCATGATGGGTTAAGGGAAAAGACGAAGGCTTTTTTCTCCCATTTTTGCCAAGTATTGGAGATGGTGAGTTTGAGACTATGAAGATTAAAGAAAGGGCGATAAGGGACAACCCGAGGGTTAAGTTGGCACATCATTGCATTGCAATAACCATTGTAGGACGCAATGATTCCACCAACCGAATAACCTTGAGTGATTTGTTCTTCCTCTATTACATCTACGACTCAAATGTTTATTGTACCATTCCCATTTGGTTGGCCCATTACTTGAATACTGCCAATAATGGTGATTTAATTTACAGGGATGTGACTTGCCTTGCTAGATCTTTTAGGATTCTGACCCATTCTATGGTAGGAGCATTGAGTGAGGAGGCTCTTACCTAGATCATCAAGAAGAAATCATTGATTGCTATAGGGATTATTGTAGAGCTTGTGCGAGGGCAGTGTCACTAAGTTAGGACACGTGGGGCACTACCTCAGTAGCAGGAGCAAAAGGAGGTTGGGGAGCAGATGGATGAGGACGGTGATGGGGGGTTCTAGGAATGTGTATAGGTGCATGACCTGTGAGGGCTGGTGGGGGCAATTGGATACATGGATGACTAGACAGGATTAGTGCTCTGATTGGATGTACGAGCACACAGTGCGCCACATGCAGTACCTCTTTATGCATGACCACTTAGGGCCCCACATGCAAATCGACCCATTCCCTGGTCGAGAGCGGGATTATCCTCCTATTGGCTACACTAAACACATGCCCCTTGGCTATGAGTACCGTTATGATATTGCTCCAAATGGATCCAGTTGATGTTGTTTATTTTCCTCGTACTTTAGACTATTTATTACTTATTTGAACAATTATTGTTTCTAATAATTAGGATTATGTTTTTAGAATTGTGGATGTTTATTTTCATTCTATAGCATGGTAATTTTCTAATTTATATGCGTATTATGTGTTTTGATTCTTATTATTTGTTTTTATATGTTTGAATGCTATGTTATCATGCTTTCTTTGATTTTAACTTCATCTTACTTACATACAAAGGTATTTTGCATAAAATAAGTGTACGAGTGATGAGGTGTCATTTTATACACTTTTTCAGGGTCATTTAACCCCCTAAATCATGCAAATGTGCTCTAAATACGTGCTTAATCGTTTCTTTTTGTGTTTTAGCACTTGGATGGCATTTTGTGGATATACACGTGACTTAGGATCATTTTAGGAAGAAACAGACGAGATTACAACTCTACACCAAATTCGATGAAGAAAAGCCATACAGCGGCTGAAGACGGCGTCACGATTCTTTGTGACGGCGTCTGGACATCAAAGAGACGGCGTCTGAGTTTCTAGTGACAGCGTCTGAAGTAGCCGACTTAAAGAAACCGAAGAAGATTCGGCGTGGAGATGGCGTCGTGAATTACAAGAGACGTCATCGCGCCTGTTATACTATATATATAAACTCGAATTTAGGGTTTTAAGGGTGGAACTTGGGATTAATTTTTAAGGAACGACTTATATCAATTTTAGGTTCTATTTTAGGGTTCTTAAACCCTTTTGTATCCACCTTAACTCCATGTTTTAATTACGTGAAGATCTTTTATCCCTTTAATCTTTCAATATGTCATATTGTTTGATTAATTGTTGTTCTTCGCTTTCCTTTAACATGTTAGGCTAGATTTATTAGTGTTTGCTTATGATTGCATGAAACTTAGTTTGTAAATCCTTTTAATATTGCTTCTTGTTGATGAGTGTGCGCGTTAGACTCTAGAAAACTAGCTTCTTTTATAGATTGTGAAGGCGTCTAGGGAAACATGATTGTGTAGAAAGGATACCATCGCAAGAGTCTTTATACTATCGTGCCCTAATATGGTTAATCACCTTTTAAGTGTTTGAATGTGTGTAATGTACTCTTAGGGGCCTTATAATAGTCTTCATACTACCTTACTTGTGCATTTCCTTAATGGAATATTACATAGACGACGGATTCGTGTAATCCGTTCATGAATTATGAAATACTTACACATTACATCACAAGAGTCTTTATACTACCGTGCCCTAATATGGTTAATCACCTTTTAAGTGTTTGAATGTGTGTAATGTACTTTTAGGGGCCTTATAATAGTCTTCATACTACCTTACTTGTGCATTTCCTTAATGTAATATTACATAGACGGCGGGTTCGTGTAATCCGTTCATGAATTATGAAATACTTACACATTACATCACAAGTGTGACAAAGCAATAGGATTAGAAAGAGCAAACTAAGGAGTAGTTCATGATTAAGTGAACACGTTTGCTTACATATACGAGTTTTCAACAAGTAGATTAGATTATATTAGTAGTTTAAATAGCTTAAAACCAAACCCCTTCAAACTAGAGATTTTACTTGCTTTCTTAAAATATAAAAATACAAAAATAATCTTCTTTCACCTCTTAGACCTTATTTACGTACTGTCTAGCCTTCCCAACACTATTCCCTGTGTGGAGGATAAATTAAACCCATGAGTATTGCCTATACTACACTACAACGATTAGGTGCATTACCTAGGGGGTTGTAAAACTTCTTGTGATACAACCAATGCATCAAGTTTTTGGCGCTGCCGCTGGGGGAATAGTTTAGGTTTCAAATTTTATTTAGCTTAGGTCTACTCACAAAGATTCATATCAAGTGAGATTTTTATTTTCTTTTTATTAGCTTTCTCGTAGTCTATCTTTTTCTTTGTTCCCTTCATTTTGTAAATCTTTTTCGTTGACCACCATGAGAGACGAAAATCCTATCTGTACTTTAGGAGATTATTCTCGACCTAGCCATGAGGGCTATCTAAACACCATTGTGCTCCACAATGGGAACAATGTGGTGCCTCTACAATCTGACACCATTCGGTTGGTGCAAAACAAGATGCTCATTCTACGAACTACGGTCCGAAGATCCAAATCAACATCTTAAGGATTTTCTAAAACTTGTAGATTCACTTGACCTTGATGTTGCAAATAGGGAAATCTAAAATTCCTAGCAATATCGGTCGAACACTCAACAAAGTGGGTAGAAGACAAGCATGTAACGACAGCAAACGAAAAGCAAGCATAAAAGTTCGTATGGGAACACGTTATACACAGATTTGGAGTCCCAAAAGCAATCACATCAAAAGATGACAAGCAGTTCAGAGAAGGTATATTCGCAGATCTTTTCAGCGGATTAAATGTTACACAGTCCTTCTCTCCCACAACAGAACATGTAGAGATAATAAACCACATCGAGAAGAAACTAGTCTGATCTCAGCAAGGATGGACAGATGACATAGCCCGGGTACTTTGGGTACATAGGACCCTGCCAACAAATAGCCAAGGTGAATCACCGTTTACTTTAACCTACAGTTCAGAGGCTATAATCCTATCAGCTGCAAGCCTTATCCTAGTAAGCAAAGGGCGTGGCTCAAAATATAAAAGGAAGGAAGCTGAAGGCAGAGAAGTAGCCTCTATTGAAGAGGCTTACTATCAGAACAAACTCCAAATATACTACAACGCAAGGAGTAGCCGTTCCAGTTTTAAACTTGGAGACTTTGTCTTACTGTTTCAGGATAATAAAGAAGGTCACAATGTATGAAAAGGACCTCACATCATAACTGGAGTATACGAAGGAAAACTTTACAAGATCACAGATGCATCTGACTACTTATTGGTGCAATCAGCAAAAGGAACAAGCCTACGTAAGTTTTACATATGAAACTTACAACTCATTGTTCTTTCAAGTCATTGTTCAGACTATTTTCTTGACATAGGGATAGTTACTAAGTGTAGCAAACTAAGTGTTCATATACAAATGATGTAAATATTTTTACATAATTAATGAAAGTAATGCATTTCCCTCTAAGACTTTTTGAGTCACCAAGTATCTTAAAAGGTTGAACATTCAAAAGGATGTTGTGAGGACATACATGAGCCTTACACTTACCTAACATCTATAAAATTCATGTTAACTTCCCCAAGGTCTTCATTCGAAACCCTATGGGCAAAACAAGGTCGGTCGCGACCTCCCGGTCAACCGAAGGACTGCTCACAAACCTTGGTGAACACTATAAAGGCCACACATGAGCCTTAGCTTGATAAAGCTTGATAATATCAATCAAAAATGATATGTAAGAGGTCAGACTAAGGTCCCCCAATGTTTTCTACCTACGAAAAATGAAAATAAAGCTGTAGAACAGTAGCAAAATTTGGGATTACATCCCTATATTAACGTCTCTAAAGGAGACCATTCAAATTCAACCATGAGGGTTGATAAAAGCTGTTCATATGATGGCATACATAAACCATCAAAAACAAAAGATAGTAAATTATTTAAAGGCCAAAGCCTAGGGAACATAAAGACATATTGTTCAAAGGGTACATGCTACCCTTGGAGCCAAATTACCACCAACATGGTGGCCTTCACTAAGCTGGAGTGATCTGTGACGGAGGAGACATCGGAGCAGGTAAGGGAGTAGCCTTCTGAGATGGAGTGGAAGAAGCAGGCATATGAGTCCTTATTGAAGTTGGACGTTGCAGAACATGGGGCTTCTTAGAAAGGAGGGCCTCAACGAAAGCATGGGGGTCCGTGATAACCTCTGCAAGAAAAGGAAATGTGGTAGTCGCTAACTCATTCCCAGCCCTTGTATGCTCTTTCTTATAAGAAGACATGTAACCTTTCACTTTCGTTATGTCAAATGGCTCCTTAATCTTAGCAACTTCCTCAAATGCCTGGCACCGTCTATAAAGAATGGAAGCAGAAACAAGTTTGGCGACAAGTCTGCCAATGTCATCACTATTCACAAACTTCATGGTCACAAAAGGCACAACTTTAGAAACAACCTCCGCCCTATCTAACTTAGCATTTTGCAGCTCTTGACGGAGTGAGGCTTCGATGACCTCTAGCTTAACCTTTCCAGCCTCCAGAGAAGCTACCTTTGATTCCAACGTCGAAAGGCTCACCTGATAGCCAGCCCATTTCTGACTCTCCAACAACATTCTATCAAGATTGGCTCTATGCTCTTTAACTTCCCCGGAGAAGGAAGCGATCTTCTCACAGAGGACATTGACAGCGGGATTCTTGTCAAAATATGCCATGGCCGCTTCACACTTGGCCTTCAACTCCTCGCACTCTTGATCCCTTGACTTTTCCCTATCCTTCAACACATCACATTCTGCCTTAATCTGATTAATCATCTTTAGCAACTCTCGAGACTTTCTATTGACAGCATTCTCTACAACCGTTTGTCTGGCATAACATCGGTCATGTAGATCTAGTAAATCTACATCCAACTGGTTATCCAAGTAATTCTTCCAGGCTAAAGGGGTAATAGCAAAAATCTGTAAGTGACAGGTATTAGCGTTTTGCAGCTCAAGGACATCAGGGAGACCTGCGAAGAAACAAGGAATGTTACGACCAAATAGTAAAATGAGAAACTATATATGGAACATTAAGGATAAATTTACCTTTATCATCATCTGAAATAGTAAGGAACGGAGAGTCATCTTTTGAAGCGGCAACCTTAGCATGGGGAGATCTTGAAGATGAAGCCCCTTGAACCAACTTATGCTTGACATGAGGCTTCGAAGAACCCCCTCTTGTTCTACACTTTATTTCCCTTATCCTTGTGGCCACACTACTAGGATGAATCATGAGTTTCTCTAAACAAGGAGAGTCCCCTGAGTCAGTTGTGTTCTCCACCAACTGACCCGTAGGCACTGCTTTAGTAATAGGAGGTTCCGTGTTGATCGAAATAGAGGGAGACCTAGTCCCAAACTCCAACGAAGGCTCCTTGGGGATGAAAGTGAGATCATCATCAGCCTTAGCATACATGAAGTTCCTGAATGCCATTTCTGTAAAAAGAAAGAGTAAATCATATATCAATGAAAAAAGAGAGATAAAACAAGAAATTAGGAGGACATATACCCTTTCCATCTACGATAATGGTGGGACGCTGCATGTCGTGCTCCCACAAAGATTTCAGACCAGCCATGAAGAGAATGGGATTAGGAAAAATATGAACGCTGGTACGCTGGTAGGATATCTACCAAGACGTTGGAAAGAAGGATTTTCATGAATATTATCGGGAAGCTTGTCTCTAAAAGATTTTGTATCCCATCTATTATCCTTAGAGAGAAGCTCATGAAAATTAGCAAGAACAACAGAGTCTTGAACAAAGAAGAAGCGACCTTTCCAACCCTTGATACGAGTAATATCTTTGGGAAGATGGTTAGGAATGTGTTTCTCAACTCTTTTGGCGAACGTCAACCACTTACCACCATGAAAGGAATTAAATAAACCCCTAAAAAGATCAAGAGATGGTTCACACCCATACGCTTTACACATGACGATAAACGTGGTAAGTTTGGCACAACTAAAAGTATTAAGCCTAGAGATATGGATTTGAAAATATTAAGGCACATCACAGAAGAACTGATTAAGCAGAAGCGTAAGGTTTACAAGGCTGAAACAATGAGTATATAACCTAACATATCCGTCTAGAGCATCGAATATAGTCTGGTTTCGTTTGGGAAGCATAACATGATACTCAGAGGGAATAGGATAGAGTGAAAGAAACTGGGTGAACTCCTCTTTCGTAAGCTTGCAAGTCTGCGCACGGATAGTGTCTTTTGAATTCATACTAAAAGAGAAAGAATGATAATCTTACCTTTGCTAATGATCGAATATCGTGTAGAGAATATGGGAAGTAAATGAAGAAGATGGTGGAATGAAGAAAGGGTTTTAATGAAGTATTTATACTAAAGCAAAATTATCTCCACAACCGTACACGTGTAGGATAACAGCTCACCCGGATTTCAAATTTAAGATAAAGGGTGATTTGACAATCACATTGACCGAGAAGAGACTGTTGAGTATTAACACGCTTTAAGTCTCAACTAAACCCTATCAAAATAGGCTTAGCATTAAATGCGCAAATCACGCGCGTAAAATTCAAGCTTCGACTCAAAGGCTTCGATGTTGGTTAGGGTTTGAAGTAGAAAACAATGCATTTATAGATGCATACATTACATTCGACTGGGGGGCTTGATAACGTACCCTCCCCTCTACCTCGAAGGCCTCTCCTTCAAGCTCGAAAGGGATTTACTCCTAATTATACCTAAAAACCTTCGAATAGTTTCTAGTGACGTAAAATCATCTTCATGATGGTTACCAGTATGGGAACTCACCACGCGAAGCCCTACACCCTTCGCGGTGGGTCTTTGACGAAACTAGGGCAAAGGTCAAGACTTGGCCCAAGTCTAAACCCATGTTCTCCCTCTCTGACAAGGTTTACCCGCTGATGACATCAAATAACGTCAGTTTTATAGCATCATTTATCCTACGATTCTTACCTATTTTATATAATTATTGCAAGAATTGGTACTTAATCATTTATATTTGAGATTTGTAGTAATTATGGAGTACTTTGTGAAGATTAGCTAAAAGGCACTTATGACATAAAATAACGTCACTTTTATACCATCATTTATCCCATGTATATTACCCATTTTGTATGATTATTGCAAAGAATTGTTACTTAATCGTTTGTATTTGAGAATTGCAGTAATTATGGAGTACTTGGTGAAGTTATGCTAAAAGGCACGCATTTTGGAGCATAAATGAAGAGTTCGAGAAAGTCTACTGATCTGACAGCAAATACACCGTATTATTCTAGACCTATACGAAGTATCCAAGACTTTGATGAATCAAAAGACCATTGCCTGACTTTGAAGAATACGTCGTATCCACATCAACGATACGCCGTATGTAATACTTTGGTCAATGAAGAAGAACAAACTAGATTTACCAAATACACTGTATCCATCAAGAAGATACGGCGTATCTGTGCCTATACTTTACAAGAAACTACGAAGACATAAAGACTAATACGCTGTATCCAGAAGCCTCTATACGCCGTATCCAAGGATTATTATACACGAAGATTCTGAAAGATATCAAACGTGGTCCTTACTCTAAAAAAGCCCAATACGCCGTATCCCACATCGCCCGATACGACGTATCGAACCGACTACCATACTATATAAATACACGATCTAAAACTCAGTTTTATATATGCAAGTGAATCCCTAAACCACCAAGTCAACCAAGAGACGAATAAAGGAGCCTAGAAGGTCAGAAAAGAGCCTCAAGATCATAGGAAAACTCTTGTAATCTTCGCGCAACCGAATACGCGTTCGATTAAGGTTTCTTTATTTTAATCGTTCATATATCAAACCGTGTGTATTTTTACAATGACTATCGGCTGATACCTTTAGGTATCAACCATGTTTATGAAGATCTAATGTTTGGTTTATTTATCTTAATTGCTTAATTTATCGTTAATTGGTGTTTATGTTTATCAATTTATATTTGTTTACGTGCTTAAGTATGCGACCCATCATTCAACTAGGTCTAGTCCTACATATTTAATGCGCTGCAACTTCGGTGTTGTTTGGGCGTAGGCTAAGAGTCCGGGATAGCTCTCCATATTACAATTTATATATCTAGAATCATAGGATCACAAATATTAACCTATCCTTGCCTTTAGTTTAGTGAGCTTAGTTGAGCCATAAGGTGACCTTGGTATCAACGAGTACGTTCTTATTCCATTAGTAAGGACTCGGACAGTGGACTACTAGTATATAAAGATTGTTAAGCAGTAAGTGGGTAAAGTCTCCATGAGCTAGGGTTTAGTAAGAGCACCATTACTTAGATCCTAAGATAGATTATAATCAACATAAGGATACTTTATGCGGATGCATCTAATTGTGACAGAATTAGCGTGTCTAGGTCTTAGGAAGAAGTACCGCCTAAGTCTAGGAATGATATGCCCCTTCGAGATAAGACAATCATTGCACTAAATAAACAAACCTACGTTTTATCAGATTATTCATGGTTGATACGTTTTCCTTACATTAGTTCTCGACCGCTTCTCTATCGTTTGTTTGTCTTCTTGTGTGTGTTTATTGCTTTACTTGTCATCAAAACCTTAGGTTAGATAACTAAACCTCGTACCAGTCTCTCAGGCTGAAATCCCCTTATCATTAGTTTAGGTTTAGCATAAATTAGATTAATTTAGTACTAAGATAGATAACTAAAATACTAATTGATTAAGATATTAACGCTCTCGCTCTTAGTGATAGACACCCTACTTACCACAAAACTCTATCTGACCGGGTACACTGCCCGTTAAAGTGTTGTTTTTAGGTATAGTCGGCATAAAATAAATAGTAAAACTTGATACATAAATAACACCTACACAACGACACATCAAGTTTTTGACGCCGCTGTCGGGAAGTGAAGTTATTTAGTTCTTGTTTTTATTAGTGTTTTGGTTTAGTTTAGTTTAGTTTAGATTAATTTGCATATTTGTGTATGTGTTTTGTGTGTTTGATTTTTGCATTGTATATTTTGCATATTGTGTGTTTCTGCATTATTACAGTTCACTGTAGTTTTTCTGAGTCGAATACTCAATACGGCGTATTCAATTTATTGGATACGGCGTATAATTTTTTTTTTCAAACCAATACAGCGTATTCGACTCTATCATCAATATGGAGTATTCAGTCCACTGAATACGGCGTATTAAGCTATTTGACAGTTTTCTTTCCTAGCAAATTTATTATAGGTTAAAATAGACGACCCCAACATTACTATAGAGGAGTATATCAGGCTTGAGGAAGAAAAATCTTGTAGGCGTGGTAAGGTATATAACTGGGAAACTGCTATGTATGGTAAGATCTAGGATAATGAAGACGTTTACGACCTCAGATCTGTTGAAACTGAATTTCCAGCTATAGTCTTTAACGACACGTTAACATCTGAAGCAACACTCTTGTGTGAGCCTACGGTAAGTTCTCTTAACAACGATGAAATCGAATTTTGAATATCGTTTGACGAATTCGACGATGAAGATTGCACGGTAATTTTAGACAAAAATTCATTTTTCTATAAAATAATTTCTGTCAACGATTTAAAATGGATTCGGAAAATGATAATGATAAAGTCAATATACCTTTGCTTCCGTCACCCGAACCTACGGTCAGTTGTTTTGATGATTTAGACTTCTTTAAAGATTTTAAGAATGAATTTCCAGCCATTGTTTACAATGATGCTCAAACGTCTAAATTAAATTTCTTAACTGAACCCACTTTAAGTCCTCAACACATCGATGAATTTAATTTGAAAGATGAAACATCATTGTCCAAATGTGATGAAGAGGAACAAAATGTTTTAAACTTTAATGATCTATTTCCTTTCAACGTAGTTTATCCTGATGATTTAAAATCGGATAAGGACAATGATGATGATAAAATCGATATTGAACAGTTTTCGCCTATGCACAAGGGTTAAATAAGCTTTTGAAAACAAGTCATGATACATCTAATAAATTTTTCAAAACTTGAATTTTTATCAAGGAATTAAATCTTAAAATCATGACTTGTAACTATATTATCAAAGGGATGCTAATAAATCTTTTTAAGAATTTATATGTGTCGTTTGGCATCCCGTTCGACCTTAAGTTGTTTTATAAGGATGGGATTAAATTGGGGAAAGTCTAACTTAAAGATTTTTCTGTAAACAAAAGTGCTTGCCGGGAGACAACCCGGAATGTATTTTCAAATTTTTATCGAGTTTGTCTTCCCAGACTATCTATACAGCGTATCCAGACCCCATGGATATGAGTATTGACCTTTTGAGTTATCCAATCGTTTTTTCAGCAACGTCTATACGAGTTTTTGTTTAAAGAATACTGGCATTTTCGAACAGTATCATACTCGTATCCTAGGGTATAGATACGGCATATCGACTTCCTATACAATTTTAGGTATTTATTTTGAGTCTAACCAAACGAATACATGGAGATAGAATTGCATTTGTTTTCTGAGAATTTATATAGGACCTCGTGAAAGAAAATCGACGAATGATTGGAGAATTTACAAATCTAGAAATCTTCCCTAGAAACTTCAAAACAGTTGTTCAACACATAATCTTGCTCAATAAATCTACATGGAGAATCTACCAAGCAAATATCAGGGGAGTTTCTCATTCTAATTCTTTTTAATTCCCGTATTTAATGTTTTATTCATACAACGAGGACGTTGTATAATTCAAGTGGGGGGATGGAATTAGAATATTTACTTGTCCTATTTTTCACATGAAATTGCTTATATTCTTTGACTCAAATTTAAAAAAAATTCATGCATTCTTGTGTGAAAATTACTTGATTACATAACCCGCACACAATATCTTGTTAGATTAGTGAGCCTTTTAACCTTATCCGTTTCCAATGGTTACCCAAATTACACAAAATATAAGTGTGCCGTGATGTTGTTGTCTTTAGAACTTGGCTTGGTATTTCTATTAGAGACCACCACCACAATAAGGTGTACTATGGATTTAGATGGACGTAACTTGTTAAATTGGTAAATTTTTAGGATTACACCTAAAAAGCATAGACATGTTGTTTTATAAACTAACTACACTGGTTAGTTAAATCCCCGTATAAAACCTTTGTTTACTCTCATCTTAAGAGTAAGATACCCCTAGAAAAACTAATAGAGCCAATCCTTTAGGAATTACACCAACTATTTGTTTCGTTACACCTTTACAGCTTAGCCTACCCTGTTAGATTATGTTTTTCAATTTTTGTTATCAGTTGATAGTATCCAAACCCCATGGATACGGCGTATTGACTATCTGGACGTTATCCAGTCTTTATTTTCAGCACAGTCTATACGACGTATTCTTTAAATGAATACATCGTATACAAGTATCAATACGACGTATCCTAGGGAATGGATACGGCGTATCGACTTCATGTATAGTTTTAGGTTTATATTTCAAGTCTAACCAAACGAATACACTGAGGATAGAATTGCACTTGTTTTCCTATATTTTACACAGGACCTCATAGAGGGTAATCGACAAATATTGGTGGAGAATTTTCAAATCTGGAAATCTTAAAGTGTTAGAGTCTTAAAACCTCAAGACGGTTGTTCAACATACAATCTTAGTCATAAACGCAACTTGGAGAATCTATCGAGCAATTATCAGGGGAGTTTCTCATTCTAATTCATTTTAAATTCCTGTATTTAATGTTTTATATATACAAGGAGGACGTTGTATAATTCAAGTGGGGGGATGGAATTAGAATGTTTACTTGTCTTGTAGAGTATGTAAAGTTTTGAGATGATTGGGAAGTTGACCGTTACGAGAACGCCAACTTAGGTTGTTGTTTTTGATCTATGATCAAGACGTTGTAAATAGTTGTGTCTTAATCATGGTAAACGGTCAGGAAAAAAGTGTCTAGCAACTTGTATCTTAAGTCTTAATATATTTGGTTCTTGATTTTTATTTAACAATAGTTTACTTCCCTCTTACCTAATGATTAGCCGCTAGTTTTACGCGAATGAGGATGTGATCGAGCGTGCATGTCTATTCTGTCGTTACGGCCATGTATGCATGTCTCAAATGCCTCATTGGTTTACGACTTTTGGTGAAAGTTAGAAGGTTCCTACCCTATATCATTCTTCATCCTAACCGTTGGTTAAATTCGAATGAGGATATGATCGAACACACATGTCTATTCTGTCGTTATGGCCATATATGTGTGCTTCAGCTGCCTTGTTGGAGTGGTACTTCGGGTGAAAGATTATAGAATGATCAACCGTAAGCCTTTCCATAAAAAAAACCATATTTACCTTAATAAACTTGTTACTCATCACGACCGAGCAATTGAGCGAATTAGTTACATGTTACCACATCGATTAGTTGAGTGATTTGAGTGTTTTTATCTTCCTATTTTGTGAGGTGTTTGGTTGTGTACTTGTAATAGATCAAATAAATGCTTTAACAGAAAATATCCTTAGGGATACATTTTTATAAACTTCTAAAGGCTACTTGAGGACAAGTAGGATTCAAGTGGGGGGATATTTGATGACATCAAATAACGTCACTTTTATAGCATCATTTATCCCATGTATATTACCCATTTTGTATGATTATTGCAAAGAATTGTTACTTAATCGTTTGTATTTAAGAATTGCAGTAATTATGGAGTACTTGGTGAAGTTATGCTAAAAGGCACGCATTTTGGAGCATAAACGAAGAGTTCGAGAAAGTCTACTGATCTGACAGCAAATACGCCGTATTATTCTAGACCTATACGACGTATCCAAGACTTTGACGAATCAAAAGACCATTGCCTGACTTTGAAGAATACGCCGTATCCACATCAACGATACGCCGTATATAATACTTTGGTCAACGAAGAAGAAATGAGCTAGGGTTTAGTAAGAGCACCATTACTTAGATCCTAAGATAGATTATAATCAACATAAGGATGCTTTATGCGGATGCGTCTAATTGTGACAGAAATAGCGTGTCTATGTCTTAGGAAGAAGTACCGCCTAAGTCTAGGAATGATACGCCCCTTTGAGATAAGACAATCATTGCACTAAATAAACAAACCTGCGTTTTATCAGATTATTCATGGTTGATACGTTTTCCTTACATTAGTTCTTGACCGCTTCTCTATCGTTTGTTTGTCTTCTTTTGTATGTTTATTGCTTTACTTGTCATCAAAACCTTAGGTTAGATAACTAAACCTCGTACCAGTCTCTCAGGCTAAAACCCCCTTATCATTAGTTTAGGTTTAGCATAAATTAGATTAATTTAGTACTAACATAGATAACTAAAATACTGATAGATTAAGATATTAACGCTCTCGCTCTTAGTGATCGACACCCTACTTACCACAAAACTCCATCTGAACGGGTACACTGCCCGTTAAAGTATTGTTTTTAGGTATAGTCGGCATAAAATAAATAGTAAAACTTGATGCATAAATAACACCTACACAACGACACATCAGGCATGCATTTTGGAGCTTAAACGAAGAGTTCGAGAAAGTCTACTGATCTGACAGCAAATACACCGTATTATTCTAGACCTATACGACGTATTCAAGACTTTGACGAATTAAAAGACCATTTCCTGACTTTGAAGAGTACGCCGTATCCACATCAATGATACGCCGTATATAATACTTTGGTCAACGAAGAAAAACCAACTAGTTTTACCTCAATACGTCGTATCCATCAAGAAGATACGCCGTATCCGTGCCTACACTTCAGAGATAACCACGAAGGATTAAAGACCCAATACACTATATCCTGAAGACTTAATACATTGTATCGAAGAACAAACACTAGAAGATTCAAAAAGATATCAACCGTGGTCCTTACTCCAAGAAATCCCCTAATATGCCATATCCCACATTGCCCGATACGGCGTATTGACCCTTTTCCATACTCTATAAATACAACACCCTAAACTCAGTTTTAGGTATGAAAATGAAGCCCTAAACCACCAAGTTGACTAGAAGATGAATAAAGGAGCATAGAAGGTCAGAAAAGAGCCTCAAGATCATAGGAAAACTCTTGTAATCTTCACACAACCAAATACGCGTTCGGTTAAGGTTTATTTTCTTTAATCGCTCATATATGAAACCATCAAATAGCCTTCGGGAGATTTATCTATCAAGCCATTACCTGATGTAATAAAAATCGATACACAAGGGTCAAATAAACTTTTTAAAACAAGTCATGATACATCAAATAAATTTTTCACAACTAATACTTTTAACAAAGAATTATGTTTTAATATCGTGACTTGTGATTATCTTATCAATGGGATGCTAATAAATCTAATTAAGAATTTATATGTGCCATTTGGCATCCCATTCAACCCCAAGCTGTTTTATAAGGATGGAATTAAATTAGGGCAAGTCTAACTTAAAGACTTTTCTGTAAACAAAAGTGCTTGCCGGGAGACAACCCAGAATGTATTTTCAATTTTCTTATCGAGTCTGTCTTTCCAGAATATCTATACGGCATATCCAAACCCCATGGATATGGCGTATTGACTACCTGGACGTTATCCAGTCTTTAATTTTTGGCAATTTAAACTCTATTGTCAGTCTGGACGATACGGCGTATTCGTTAAAACGAATACAGCGTATTCGACTTTTGACCCATACTTAGGATTGTTTTTTATCACAGGTATCGATACGGCGTATCCTGGGGTATGGATACGGCGTATCGACTTCCTGTACGGTTTTAGGTTTTTATTTCGAGTCTACCAAGCGAATACACGGAGATAGAAATTGCACTTGTTTTCTTATGCTTAATACAGGACCTTCTGAATGAACACGACTTTAGTGGAGTATTTATATTCTGGAATTTTATGTGTTGTAGTCATGCGGGCATCTAGACGCATTTACAACACACAATCTTGCTCTAAACGCAACATGGAGAATCATACCGAGCAAATATCAAGGGAGTTTTTCATTCTAATTCTTTTAATTTCCCGTTTTTAATGTTTTATCTATACAATAAGGACGTTGTATAGCTTAAATGGGGGGGGTGGGAATAAGAACGTTACTTGTCCTATTTTTCATATTAAAATGCTTAAATTATGCTTAAATTAAAAAAAATTCAAGCATACTTTTGTGAAATTACTGGTTACATAACCCTTATTAGATATTGTGAGGATTCAGCCTTATCCGTTTCCAAATATTTACCTAAATCCCACAAAAATATGAGTGTGTCGGTAATGTTGTAGACTTTAGAACTTGGCTTGGTATATCTATTCGATACCACAATAATGAGTATTATGGATTTAGATGGAGTAACTTATTTAAATTGGTAAATTTCTAGGATTACACTCAAAAAAGCTTTTATATGTTATGTTATTAACTAACTACACTGGTTAGTTAACCTCCATATAAACCATTTGTTTACTCTCATTTTAAGAGTGAGATACCCCTAGAAAAACCAGTACAATCAATCCTTTAGGATAACACCAACTATTTATTTCATTACACCCTTACACCTTAGCCTACCCTGTTAGATTAAGTCCAATTATCAGTTGCTAGTTGCTTAAAGTGTAAAGTATGTATTTTCTGTGTCTTGTGTTATTTTCTATATCTCTGGTACGGTTGAGAAAAAATTCGCACACTGCAAATGGGAATGTAAAAAGTAGTCAAAGTCATGTATTTTTACTACCATCACAAATATTGGTACGTCCGAAGAACGAGGAATTATGGAAGAAATTATTCGGAGTTATTATAAGCGTGAAGATGGTGAAATTACACCGAGATTCGTAGTATTGTATGACGCTTTAAAAAAATTGAAAAAATTAGAAAATTGCAACAAAAAAAGAGGAGGAAAATCTAAAGATAATCGGTTCATTAAAACTAACCGATGATATTATTTGAAGAATTGATTATTAATTGATAGATGGTTATAAATCAACGATGTAAAGTTTTGTATAAAGTGGTAGATATCGCCACTTGATTTTGTAAATGTATGTATAGTGTGGAAAACTAGAAGGGGGTTGAATAGTTTACCGCTTTTTAATTTAAGGTTTTAAGGTGTTTATAAAAATTCTAGATTCGACTTTATGTGAATTCAACACTTGCACAATATGAAAAATATACATATCTTAACAATTAATAGGATAGTATGAGAGAATAATGTAAGACAATAGATAAGAGTAAGAACAATCAAACCACAACGCGAGGATTTATAGTGGTTCGGCAACGAAGCACCTCTTCGCCCTACTCCACTCCTCGAGCACCTAACTCGAGAGTTTTCTTCACTATGTCAACAAACTCTCTTATGGCGGAGAAAACCGTACACAACGTTGCTTACACCGATTTACGACACAAAGCTAAATGTCGTGTTCTAATCTTAGCTAGAACCAATCTAACACAACACAACTTCACGACTTGATCACGACTTCATAACTTCACGACTTGATCACGACTTCACAACTTCATGACTTCTTCACAACTTCATGACTTCTTCTCAACTTAACTTCACTACTCTACTTATATCACAACTATCTAACCCTACTTGGTAAGATCACTACTATTTAACTATACTTACAAAGATCCCCAAGATCTAGCTACTACACACAAATATCAAATATACAATTGATTTACAAATATGT
>BQNB010117773.1:0-21116 GCA_026074375.1 Tanacetum coccineum
CAGATATATTTATTTTGAAAACATCATTAATTTGATAAAACTTTTAATTACAAAGACGTACTCGAAAGAATAACTAAAAACAGAGTTAAAACGAATAAACTACTACGTTTACGAGTTTACGATAACAAAATTTATAAAAGCCCATAAACAGTAAAAACACTGTTCACCAAAGGACAAAAAATATGAAAATGTAATATTTTGATACATCGTCTTAATACGAGAACGTGGACGTAAAGAACATACCAAACAGGCTTAAAACGAGAAAGATACGCACTATTTTATACTTATGCACTATTTTCTGACGTGAATAGTGTTGGTTCGTTTTTAATATAAATTTTTGAGAAACATTTTAGAATCACTTACATAATATTTATAAATGTCTTAAACTTTATAAATATTATTCTACAAGGGCGATTGAACTATTTATTCGATTATACGAGTACAATTACACGAGTATTAATTATCAAATGCGATTCAAATGTTATTTCACAAACACAACTAGATGGTGATGTAGCTATGTAGAATTATATATGATATTAGTTAATTAAAGTGTTTAGTACTCATACGACCTATAATGAATTAGGTTGCATTTGGGCGTTTTAGTGGCGCATTTTCTATTCTGTGATATACGTTGTTATTCATTCACTCGAGGTGAGTTTATAGCCCTACGCTTTACTGGTTTTACATATACATTATAACTTTTGGGGTGAGAACATGCTTGTTTACAAATTCAATTACATGATTGATTTAAACTTGTTACATACTCGTTTACAACTCGTTTACAAATTGGTTTGCATACTCATTTACATAGTTCTCTATGGGACACATTACTTGACTTCATTTTTGGTCACAAATACATACTTTACTTTTACCCAAATGATTATGGATTAGCTTAAGCGGATTGAACTGTGAATTACCTGGAGGGTGAGCGCGAATGTTATGAAATAGATCTATTCGGGTGTGACAGTCCCGTTCGGGAGATTAGCTATCATCGGGAAAACGAACGTTATAGCATGTCGGAGCACAACATTTACACGAACATGAACAATTACGGTGCCTTGAATAAAGTGGCATATATATGAGTCTACGCAGCAGTTTCATGAACTTATAGTAATCGTAATCATTGTTTTATACACATAGGAATATTTACGTTGCCTTGAATAAAGTGGCAATACATACTTTGAACAATGGGGGTCCAACTATACATACGTTTTGGTGACTATTTGAGGATTTAAATGGTCATGCATACTTTGCAACACTTTGATTTACAACACTCATACATACGTTTTGGTGACTATTTAGGGATTTAAATGGTCATGCATACTTTACAACTCTTTGATTTTCAACATTTATACATACATTTTTGAGAAACATATGAGAATTGAAACGGTCATACATACTTTACAAAACTATGGTTCAACATTTATACTTACAAAAACCTATGAACTCACCAACTTTATGTTGACACTTTTTAAGCATGTTTTTCTTAGGTGAATTAGATGCTTGGCTTATGTGATGTGCATTGGAGTCTAAATAATTCAAGATTTCTTTTCAAACGACACAGTTAGAGGTCGTTCTCTCATGACTTGTGCAATGGTATTATGAAGTAACACTCCCGGAAACATATTCCGCTGCGACCCACTTTTGGGGGTGTTACACCTATGGAAGACCAAATTGCGTTTATATACACACAAAGTGAAAAGTCACAACATTTGGTGAATGGTCACACTATTTGGTGAATCGCCACACCATTTGATAATAACCACCACTTGTTTTGCAAACCAAATTAACGTATACGAGTGAGCACTCCGCACCACCTAAGAGGTAGTATAATTTAACTTGAAATCCTTTTGGTCTTAGGGTAAATCAAAATTACATAAAATGATTATTGACACTAAAATTACATAAAATGATTATTGACACTAAAATCACCAACATACTTATGATAACCAAATCTTACCTAAGGAAATCAACTAAAAAATACATATTACAATTTATTACTTCTACATTTAACTTACACATTAGTAATGAAGCTTATGTATGTAAGGTAAATGGACCTTGGTTTTGGACTTGAATCGTATTTTGGACTTATAAATATCTTAATGGACCCTTATTGGGCCTTAAAGCCTAATAAGCGATATTTAGTCGTTATAAGAGTTTTGACAGACTTTTAAAAGTGAAAATGTATTTACAAAGTGATATTGAACTATATTTTGGAAAAACGTTTTCCGAGTTTATTCGATTCGGTTTCGGTTTATATAGGGTTCAATCGGTTCGGTTCTCGGTTTGCAAAAATTCATTAATCGGTTTCGGGTCGGTTTCGGTTTTAACCGGTTCGGGTCGGTTATGACCCGATGCTCACCCCTAGTTTTGGTGAGTATGAGTGATATACGTTTTTTTTATTTTCTTTAATGAATATGGTTGGGTAGTATTTTGGGCTCTTGATAGTGGGCTTGCAAAAGTTTATTTTTTTAATTTTAATTCATAACTTTCAAAAAAAATATTATTTTGTATTTTACTATGATAAATCATAAATGAAAATAGTTTGTTTGAAAAAATAGAAAAAAAAGCTAAAAACAATGGTCTCAAAAAAGTGGTGTTAATAGTGTTATGACTTAGGGAGTATTTTGGTGTATATGTGTTGAAAGTGGAAATTCTGAAGTAGCGCTGATGTGACATCATTTTTTTCATTTTATGAGTGTTATGATACCTAGCACTCTAAAGTCAGGTGAAATATGATACAATCAACTTATTTTATGTTCGCAACAAAAGTGCTTACTAAGGCTTCGTTTGTTTTTTCAGAGGTTTTACCTCTTCATCTGCAAACCATGTCTGGAGAAGAAGAGTTACATCCGAAGTCTTCATCTGCATGAAAAATACCGTTTGTTTTTTTGTTCGATTGAAGTACTCCTTTCATTCATTTTTTTTCTTTATCTTTTTCACTAGTGTTTAGAGATGGCAAAATATTTCATTTTTTACGTTTTCCTCTGTTTTTTACGTTTTCATCCATTTTTTACGTTTTGATCGTATTTTAACGTTTTCGTCTGTATTTACGTTTTCCTCCGTTTTTTTACGTTTTGTACGTTTTTCACCTTTTCGTCCGATTTTTTACGTTTTCGTCTGTTTATTTACGTTTTCGAACGTTTCTTATGTTTTCGTACGTTTTTTACGTTTTTTATGTTTTCGTCTGTTTTTTACGTTTTCAGTTGTTTTTTTACGTTTCCGTACGATTTTTACGTTTTCATCCGTTTTCTTACGTTTTCGTCTGTTTTTTACGTTTTCGTCCGATTTCATCCGTTTTCGTACGTTTTCGTCTGTATTTTTACGTTTTTGTACGTTTCTTACGTTTTCGTCCGTTTTTGCACGTTTTCGTTTGTTTTTTTACGTTTGCGTCTGTTTCCGCACGTTTTTGTATGTTTTTTACGTTATCATCCGCTTCCGATGAAAGTGAACGAAAACGTTAAAAACAGACGAACACGTATGAAAAACGTACGTAAACGTAAAAAAACAGACGCAAAGGTAAAAAAGGACGAGAACGTAAAAAACGGACGAAAACGCAAAAAAAACGCGAAAACGTAAAAAATAAACGAAAGCGTTAGAAAACGGACGAAAACGTAAAAAATCGGCCGAATACTTAAAAAACGGGCGAAAACGTAAAAATACGGACGAAAACGTAAAAAACCTAACTAAAACGTAAAAAATAGAACGAAAATGTAAAAAAAGGCGAAAACGTAAGATAATGTACGAAAACAGGCGAAAACATACAAAAAGGGAGGAAAACGAAAGAAAACAGACGAAAACGAATGAAAACTTAAAATGGCGGACGGAAACGAAAGAAAACGGACGAAAACGTAAAAAACGGGCGAAAACTTAAAAAAAGGACGAAAACGTACCAAAACGGACGAAAACGTACTAAAACGTATGAAAACATAAAAAACGGACGAAAACGTAAGAAAACATATAAAAACTGATAAAAACATACGAAGACGCAAAAAAGTGCAAAATTGGGTGGTGGTGTTGAAGAAGTGGAAAGAAGTGAAAGATTATGTCTGAAATATTGAAGAAGTAAGAAGTGTTTTTTAGCACTTATGTCTGCACTGCAGACAAAAGAGGCAAGAAGTGTTTTTTTTTTAGAAAAACAAACGAAACCTAAGACCAGCACCCGATGCCGATATTAATTGGCACACTTGAATTGGATTTAATTTCATGTTTAAGATTCTCAGGGACAAAACCGAGATGTTAAATATGAATTGGATTTGATTTCATATTTGATATTCTCTGAGGGACAAAACCGAGATGTTAAATATTGTTTGTGAGTTAAAGATCAACATAGACCCATTATTTGTCATCGATCCAATGAATCAATCTCAACCATTTATTTTTTCATCAAAAATAAAAAAACCCACTTTTCACCTCTTTTTTAAAAATAAAATATCTTACAAACGGTAAATCGTCACACGACAAAAAATACACCATCGCGAAGAGTATTTTTTTTATCTTTCAGTAAACGGGTGACACGATATACTTTCGAGGAATTTTTTTTGATTTTTTTTTTCAGTCACGAATTGCGAAAATCATATATGATTCGTATAACGAATCATATATGATTCGTATAACGAATCATATATGATTCGTATATATAACGCATGAAATCATATATGATTTCATATAATCATATATGATTTGTGATTCTAACGAACTTTTTTTCAATTTTGTTTCAGTCACGAATTGCGAAAATCATATATGATTCGTATAACGAATCATATATGATTTCATAAAATTATATATGATTTCATAAAATCATATATGATTTGTGATTCCGACGAACTTTTTTTCAATTTTGTTTCAGTCACGAATTGCGAAAATCATATATGATTCGTATGACGAATCATATATGATTCGTATAACGAATCATATATGATTTTATAAAATCATATATGATTTCATAAAATCGTATATTACTTCATAAAATCATAAAAAAAAGTTCGTCAAAAGTACATAGTGTCGCCCCTTTATAGAAAGATAATTTAATTCTCATCGCGATGATATGTTTTGTTTTGCGTAACGATTAACAATGTGTAAGATATTTAATTTTTAAAAAAGAGGTGGAAAGTGGGTAATTTTATTTTTGATGAAAAAATAAGTGGCTAGGATTGGTTCATTGGGTCTATGACAAACATTGGGTCTATATTGAACTTTTGGCGTTTGTTTTGTGTGCTGAATATGGTGTCTGAATTAAAGAAAATTACTTTTATACCTTAAAAAAGTTACGTAGGATTATAAGTGAAGAAATGAGAGGGTAAATATGTTAAATTATAAATTAAGTCATGAACTTAATATGGAGACCCTCTCCCTCATTGCATTTTCTAGAAAGTCATTTGTTAATTTTAAGCACAAAACAAACAAGTCTTTAGTAACTTAATTAATTTACCAATTTTTCAATTAAGACTAGTCTTTATCAAACACTACCTAAGTAAAATGTCCTTGTTTTAGGACACGATTTAAATCAATTTATTACTATTATTATCTTTTTTCGATTCGAGAATGATAAACCGGATTTGCACATAGATACGTAGCCCCTGTATTGTCACAAAATATATAGGATGGTTTGACTCTTATAACACAAGTGTCATGTAGTAAGTCAGAACCCACAAAACTTCAGCTAGAAACAGCATTTGCAATAAGCCTTGTATTCTGCTCTTTAAAAGTACGTGATACTGTCTTTTGCCGAGCCGACCTCCAGGATATGATATTTGGTCCAAGGTATAATACATACGCTGTGGTGGACCGACCACCATCTTTTATTCCACCCCAATCAGAATCAGAAAATCCTGTGAGAGTAAGTGGTGAACCATGCTTAAGAAACAGTCCATGATGAACGGTGCCTTTTAAATATCGAAGTACCCGCTTTAAAGATTGCCAATGCAACTGAGTTGGAGCATGCATGTATTGTGATAATCGATTTACAGCGAAAGAGACATCTGGACGTGTAATTGCGAGGTACTGAAGTGAGCCAACAAGTCGACAATAAGGTGTTGGGTCAACTAATTTTGATCCATCAACAAGAGATAATATATCATCTGATCGTAGAGGTGTAATAACATCCTTAGCACCATCCATGTGAAATTGTTCTAATAAGTCTGTAATGTGTCTATGCTGAGATAAGAAAAGCTCATGTGAAGTAAAAATAACCTCAACACCCAAAAAATGATGCAGCGTTCCAATATCTTTGATAGAAAACTTACTTGATAACTTGTCAACAAAGTGATCCAGAAATTCATTATGACTGCCCGTTAGAACTATGTCGTCCACATAAACCAAGAAGTAGGCTGTGATCCCATGACGATTATAAATAAATAAAGAGGCATCTGCAAGAGACTTTTGAAATCCAAAATCAAGTAAAAATGTTTTTAGTTCAGTGTACCAAGCGCGCGGTGCTTGTTTTAGCCCGTACAATGCCTTTCTAAGCTTGCATATATGATTTGGATATTGTTGATGAACATAACCTGGAGGTTGTACCATGTAAACATCCTCGTGTAATGTTCCATGAAGAAATGCATTGTTTACATCCATTTGTCTTAAACACCAATTTTTCGATAATGCAAGGCACAAGACAATGCGTATAGTTGCCGGCTTTGTCACGGGACTAAATGTTTCAAAATAATCTTTACCTGGTTGTTGCAAGTACCCTTTTGCCACAAGACGTGCTTTGTATTTATCTATGGATCCGTTAGGTTTACGCTTAATTTGAAAAACCCATTTATAACAAATTGGAACTTGATTTGACTTTGGAATGAGTTCCCAAGTACCATTCTGTAGTAATGCATTAAACTCAGAATCCATCGCCTTTCTCCAAAGGGGGTCTTTGAGAGCTTGGGTTACAGTTGAAGGCTCTAAAGTATTTGGCACTGGGTGGTTTGTAGTCAAGTTAACAAATTTTGGGTTGTAGTATTTTGGGTTACGTTTTCAAGACCGATGTGGACGAGTAATGTGTGGAGATTCGGGTCTGATGTGAGTGTTTGGTGTTTGGTTAGTGTTTGGTGTTTGGTTAGTTTCTGGTGTGTGGATGATGTTCGGTGTTTCAAGTGTATCAAGGCGTTGAGGGGTAACATGATGATCGTGTATTGGTGTGATCGGGCTTGGGGAGGGTGGATGAGGTTCTGATATATTGGAAATTGGTGATGGGGAGATGGGATTGGATAACGAAGTGAATGGCAAATGGTTATTTTCATTTGTTGATTGTCCCTCAGTGGAATGGGGTTGGTCAAGAGTGTGTAATGTCTGGTTTGGAATCACAGGTTGTAGTAAAGGGTTTAGTGTCACACGTGAGTTGGACGTATTTGATCCCACAACATTATCTTGTGTAGATCTGTTTAGGCAAGCGTCTCGAATGAGGGAAGTGAACTCATGATTTATAAGCTGATTGGGATGTCGAGTAACCAAGGAAAATGCAAGGTTTTGATCTTGGATGAAGTTTAGACTCGGAATATGGACGAAGCCATGGATAGCATAAGCATCCAAATGATTTTAGTTTATTATAGTCGGGAGACCTGTTAAAAAGCATTTCATATGGAGTTTGAGAATTTAAGATTGGTGTGGGAAGACGATTTATTAGGTAGACGGCTGTTTGAAAAGCATGAGACCAATAATTAAACGGGAGTCTTGCAAAGTGTAGCAAAGAGAGCCTAGTTTCCACAACATGTCTATGGCGCCTTTCTGGTGTATGTAGAGGGGTCGTGAAATGAGAAACACCACAAGAACTGAATACTGGAATTAGTTTTTGGTATTCACCACCATTATCTGAAAAAATTGATATAAGAGGTGTTTGAAAATACGTTTCCACCAGCTTTTTGAATTGGAGAAATAGAATGGAAACGTCTGATTTCTTTTTCATTGGGTAAAACCATATGTATTTAGTGTAAAAATCAACAAAGATAACATAATACACAAAACCATCAATAGATTTATGTGTTGGCCCCCACACATCAGTATAAACAAGTTCTAATGGCTTGCTACTAGTAAGTGTATTGTTGTAGAATGGTAACTTGTGACTTTTATTAATAGAGCAAGAATCACAATGAAAATCAGAATTCGACATAGAACGTGAAGCAAAAACACTACTATTAAGAATGGGTCGAAAGACTTTATTCGATGGATGACCGAGCTTGTGGTGCCAAAGGGACAATGAACGCTTGATAGTGATATGGACTTGTGGCGAAAACGTGCGGAAACAAACGCAAACTTAAAAACAAAGACGAAACATGCAAAAACGGACGAATACGTAAGAAACGTTCAAAAACGTAAAAAAAAAAGAAGACAAAAACGTGCAAAAACGGGGTTAACGAACAGGTAGCAAGTACGAAAACGTAAAAAAACATGACGAAAACGTAAAAAAACAGACGAAACCGTAAAAAAAACAGACAAAACGTACGAAAACGTATGAAATCGGCGCAAAGTAAAAATCGTGCGGAACGTAAACAAACCCAGACGAAACGAAAAAAATACGCAGAAACGTAAACAAACGGACGAGACGTAAAAACGTACGAAAAACGTTAAAAAATGTGCGAAAAACGTATAAAATGGAACGAAACATAAATAAACAGACGAAACTGTAAAAACTGTCCGAAAAAGTAAAAAAACGTGCAAAACGTAAAAAACGGAGGAAACTTAAAAAACACGAAAACGTTAAATAAGGGAAAAAATTCAACAGAAACATTGTTAGTTCTACACAGTTTAGCAACAGATACTAAGTTTGAACGTAAGCTAGGAACACAAAGAACATTAGGTAAAAGTAATGATTTTTGTGTGATCACGAAATTTGCGAAAGTTTGAATAATTTTTATTTGAACGACTTTGATTACCATTAGGCTGTTTGTATTGTGGTTGAAACTTGAAATTGGATTTTTGTGTGACATTAGCACTAGCAAGAATAGTGGACTGTGATGAGTCACTATCCTTCAACATTCTTTCAAAATCAGTAAGTTTCTCAAAGAGTTCAGAGAATGAGATTACCGACTCGCGAACTTTGATTGCTGCAACAATGTTGTTGAATTCATTTCCTAACTGTGAGAGGATATGAACAATCAAGTCTTCATCTTGAATCGGACTTTGAGCAAGAGCGAGTTCATCTGCAATTGATTTCATCTCATGAAGAAATTCTGCCACTATGACCTGGTACCTTTGGGATTTTTCGTGAGTTTGGACTTTAGTGAGATGATTCTTGAGCGTGAGGAGCTTGCATAGCTTGAGTTGAGACGTTCCCATGCCTCGCGTGAAGTTTCAACGGAGGAGATAACTGGTTGAATTGTTTGTGAGCAACTTCTAAGAAGTGCACTAAGAAGAATTTGGTCCTGTCGAAACCAAATAGAGTACAGAGGATTGAGCTTTTTCCCATTGTCAAGAAATTGAGGAGGGGAAACAAGGGTACCATCAATATAATCTATAAGATCTAAACCAATTAGTGTTGACTAGACTTGTTTGCGCCATACTGGAAAGTTTGACGCAGTGAGTTGGATGGGAAGATGTGTTGGAGCATTTAGTTGGATGATCTGGGTTTCAGGCGTGAGCGGCATGGCTGGAAAAGGAGAAAAAAAATGATATAAAGATTGTGGATTGTGGATCGTAGCTCTTTGGAGCGTTAGGCTCTTGATACCATATAAAGATACAGAAGTGAAAATGAAGAATCGATATTTTGTATTATTGAATCTCCTGATTTTCCATCAGTTATATACACAACAAGTAGTGCTTATATATATGGTAGTTACAACGAACTATTGACTAAGTCTATTCTATATTATTATCCTTAACAGTCTCAGTGTTTCTTTAATAATGGCTTGAAGGTAGATCAAGTTCTTCAAATCTGACTCTACTTTTCCATCTCTTCCTACATGCTTTTCAATCTCTTGTTGGGCTTTTTTTAACACAAGAGGATTGTTGACCAGTAAAGCCCATGTTAGAGTCACACTTGTGGTGTCGCTGGCTGCTGTAAAATAGCCTAAAAGACCAAGAAAAATTAATAGAGTTGTAAACCGATTCAAGGAAACACATGTCTTCTTGATACTTAAAACAAGGGAATTATACAAGTGTACGTATGGGTCATTGTAATTTTAGAAAATGTTAATTTGATATATTGAACATCTTTTTACTATTATTAACGTCATTGTATCAAGATTTTTATGCTTTTAGGTCATTGTATTATTAAAAAATATGCGTATTAGGCCATTTATCTAATTTGTTTCTATTTACATGGGTTATTAAACTTTTAAAACATAATATTGTGGTCATTTTACTTTTGGTAACAACTTCTTTTTGTCCTTCGTTGGATCCTAACCAAATACATATTCGAACGTGATAACTTAATAGGATGGAATTTCTTGTTCAAGTTCATTGGCTAACAACACGAAATTGGTCATGGGGGTGGAGCCAGAAATTTTTGCTCGAGATGGCACATTTCGATAATTTTTAGCAACTACACTATAAATTGTTTTTTAGGAGGCAATTAAAAAAAAAGCCAAATGTTTTAAAAAAACTTACATTACCTTTTTTTTAGCTAGGAGGGCTCGTTTAAGTATGACGACCCGCCAGTAAAACAAGCCTAAACTTTTACAAATAAATGAGAGTAGTTTACTTTGAGTGTATAAAGAAGAAAACCTTGAAAGCGTAACACAATTTGGTACTTATTATAAACTTTTATTTTGGTATATTAAAATTTGTTAGGGTGCATAAAGTTATTAAATAAGATTTTTCAATGAGCTTATATAAAACCATTTATACTTACTTAGTTACATATATACGTAGTAAGTATTATATTTATAATTATCGATTAATATTTTGTGTTAATTTTTGTTGAACAAATTACTCGACTCTTTTTAACTAGCACGGTGTTGAGGTTGTAATGTTTTAGACATTATGTATGTTTAATAACGTGTAATGACCTTTGAAAAAAATGATTTTTCAGATATTGTAACAATTCCTATTTTCAGGTCGTTGTACGGCGTCAATAAATTCACTATTTATTTTTAGTATTGTACGCGTTTGCTTTTAAATTGAAATGGTTAAGTTAAATCGCGTAAGTTAAAAATTATCGTTCAATAACGGGCATCAAACAATTAAATGTTTACATCAAGCAAGTGTTAGATAATTATTTAGAGTATAATTATTAACTTTGCATATTTTATTTTTATTGATTACGTAAAGTGGTTACGTTTCGCATTAATACATTAGGCATACCCGAAGCACCAATACCTATCTATACTCAAACCAAATAACCAACAATTATACCAATACTAAAAAATTATACAATTCTTATATATACATACACAGGCCTGTGTGGATATATATATATTAATATATAATATATAATATATTATAATATATTAGTATATATAATAATAATATATATTATATATATACTTATAAATATAATATATACCATATATATAAGTATATATAAGGCAGGGACTTCTTTTCAGAACCATTCTTAGATGCGAGAACGACATAACCAAATACCACCAAAACATACAACACGCCTTTTTAAAAAATAAAAAAATACATGAAAATCATCAATAATCGTAAGAATCCACGTATGTTCTTCAGTATCATCATGAAATCTTCATCTTTTTTCACAAAAACCTTACACGCGGCCGCAATATTGTTGTTGCACGCCTTATAAGAACATACATGCACACCTTTAAAGAAAATTTTTGTATTTCCAATTTTTTATCAAATTATTTAGAACAACTATGTTTTTTTAAAACATATATGTTGTTTTTAGAACATATGTGCAAAAAATACAATTATTAAAGACGTGCATGCATGTTTTTTGTGGTTCTGTCAGTTCTCGCACTAAGAATGATTCTGAAACGAAAGTCTCACTATATATATATATATATAATTGCTTGTTTTACTTTATTTTTGAAAATAAGGACATTACTTTACTTTACCCAAATGATTACGGATTAGCTTAAGCGGATTGAACTGTGAATTACTTGGAGGGTAAGCGTGAATGTTATAAAATAAATCTATTCGGGTGTGATAGCCCCGTTTGGGTGATTAGCTATCACCGGGCAAACAAACGTTATAGTATGTCGGAGCACGACATTTACACGAACACGAATAATTATGGTGCCTTGAATAAAGTGGCATATATATTAGTCTACGCAGCAGTTTCATGAACTTAGAGTAATCATAATCATTGTTTTATATACACAGGAATATTTACGTTGCCTTGAATAAAGTGGCAATACATACTTTGAATAATGGTGGTCCAACTATACATAACATTTTGTGACTATTTGGGGATTGAAATGGTCATGCATACTTTACAACTCTTTGATTTACAACACTCATACATAACGTTTTGGTGACTATTTGAGGATTTAAATGGTCATGCATACTTTATAACTTTTTGATTTACAACACTCATACATAACGTTTTGATGACTATTTAGGGATTTAAATGGTCATGCATACTTTACAAATCTTCGATTTCCAACATTTATACATACATTTTTGAGAAACATACAAGGATAGGAACGATCATACATACTTTACGAACTTTGGTTCAACATTTATACTTAAACAAACCTATGAACTCACCAACTTTATGTTGACACTTTTTAAGCATGTTTTTCTTAGGTAAATTAGATACTTGGCTTATGTGATGTGCATTGGAGTCTAAATAATTCAAGATTTCTTTTCAAACGACACAGTTAGAGGTCGTTCTCTCATGACTTGAGCAATGATATTATGAAGAAACGCTCCCAGAAACATATTCCGCTGCGACCCATTTTTGGGGGTGTTACAGATATCATTATTTAAACTTTAAAGAGGATTTATATATGTAGTTGATGCATTTATTTCCTTCTCACATTAACTTATGGGTTGTGCCTTCATTTTGATATTTATATTAATGTTAATAGGAATGTACCGATATTTAATTCTTAAACCTATATACATGCAAGTAAAACTTATAAAAAAGAATAGAATGAGTCGTTATTGAACGAAGTATAGTAATTTCTATTTTCGAACATCCTTATCTAATCTTACAAAGAGGGATAACATGACTCGTTCGTATATTTAAAATCTCGTGTATTCAGTAACATATCACATTAACTCGTGCTTTTATTTTGATATTTATAAATCCGTCCATACACATTAATTTAATATATAATGATAATCGTATTTATAAGTTATAATAACAAATAGGTGGTTTTTTTAAAAAAAGTATAAAGTGTAAAGGGCATTTATTAAAATTTCTTAAGTCATTAACATACATGAAAAAAATATGATACGTTTACTTAAATACATAAAATTTATGTCAAATTAAACAACTAAAGGTTTTATTAACTATTCTTTTCTTTTTTATTTTTTATTTTTACAAACTCAAATGCATTTTTTTTACATATTCTTATAATCAATGAAATTTAAATGAGTTTGACTAAATTGTTTCAGTTTTGACTTTATATTGGCCAATTACATGACTTCATTTATCCTACCTCCTACGTATGCGATAAAATTGAGCTTTCTTATTTGTTCAATTAAAAAATTCTCAAAAATTTTTAATTGTCCATTTTGTATGTTGGGAAACTATTAATATGAAGAAAAAAAATCGTACCAAGCATGTAGATTTGATAATAGCATCAACGCCAAAGCCATAAAAATCTTGTTTTAGTTCTTCCTTAACACGAGATAACACTGCGGTCATGAAGACGTGGTTTTTGCTCTCATCTACCTGTTGTGTAGACATCTTCTTTTTTTGATTTTGTAACCATCCATCAACTATAACATCGATCTCTTTGGTTGTCTTCTTCATCTCCCTCTCATACCCTCCTATATCTAACCACCTTAAGCCTGGAATGAAATCTGATGGCATAATTGCACCCAATAGTTCGACAAACCGCCTAATGGTCTTCTTTACCTGATCTGAATTTTGTTTGTCAAGCGAAAATTGATACCCAAATCAGTGGCGGATCTAGAAATTTAAAGTAGGGTATGCACGATTTTTGAAGAAAAATAGTAAATTCGGTTTTTTCGGGTTTGGTTTATGGAGTCGGGTTTTTTCGGGTCAGATTTTTTCTGGTTTCGTTGGTCCGGGTCGGGTTTTCCGTGTTTATGATTATAACAAGTATAAAATCAACACTTAATACAGTTTTAAAATGCAACGACCCACAATATAAGAGAAACGTAGATTAGCGTGCCAATTTACCACGCGTCTGACAAAATAAATATAGAATACCGAAAACAATTTAAACAAATGAATATTATTAAATAATCTTTATTCTTGATTGTAAATAAAAAACTTTTGTAATAAAGGAGTTCAATGTAAAGACAAGTAGACAACTAAATGAAAATAAATGAAAACTGTGATATTTGTAACTTGTAAGTTGTTCTTTCAAATAGATGGGCCTGTAGGAGGCTAGGATATAAAATGAGTGGGCTTAAAGTGGAGTACTTGACTAACTCAAGTAGCAAAACCTAATATCAGAATTGGGCCTTTTAAAAATAAAAAACATGTAACCTAGTTGAGTGCACGTACGCCTTGCCTCCTCCTTCTTCTTCATCAAAATTGCTGTTGTGTTTGCTTAAAATTACCAGGAACGCATTTTTGGCATTATTTTTGTTTCTAGCAAAGGTAAGTTAGATTGGGTATGCACTCAAAAATTCCATTCATTTCAAAGGGTATGCACTAACAAATTTCCAGTGTATATTGATCATACTTCTGAACAAAAAAAATACACTACTCAAACTTTACACAGGGTATGCACGTGCATACCCGTGCTTCAAGCTAGATCCGCCCCTGACCCGAATAACATCCTTACAGCCATGTTCAGGATTAAGTTTTCCAACCATTCTTTCATGTCAACCATTACCATTGTTGATGACCCTTTATTTTTGATCCACGATCTATTCATGTCTATCATGGATGAATTCATTTTTGATTGTTTGATGTGTGCTAGCATTCAAAGACGACGATGAGACACCAGTTCAAGAACAACTATCTTGCGCATGTCACGCCAGTAAGATCCACATGGTGCAAATGCAAACATAGCATAGTTGTAGCCCATGATCTCTCTTGCCATGGATTTTGGTCGGCTTGCAAAGACTTTATCATTTGTAGTTAAGCACTCTTTAGCCATCTCTGAATTGCTCACAACAAGAACACGATGGACACCAAGTTTGATGGTAAAAATTGGTCCAAATTTATTAACCATAGAGCCTAATAGATTGTGAACCACTTGAGAACGAGATAATAGATGCATGTGACCAACTATCGGTCATGTGCCTGCAGCTTCTGGTACTGTCTCACCTGGGCCATTGTTAACTCTATTTTTCATCCATGCCACACGACCTAGAAAAAGGAAACATAGGCTGGCTAGCAAGATCATGACTGATAGAAGAAAATCCATTAGAATCTATCTTTATGTTGCAACACAAGGTTAACAAATATTAAAGATGACGGGTTGCTGTTGATAGAAAAGGTTAACGTATATCTATCATCACCTGGATTACAACACTAATATAGAGCGTGTGTAAGTGTGTTCACATTTTAAGATCTATAGACGATCAAACATGTGTGGCTATATACGTAAGCATCATATCAGTGGCTCTATAGAAAATGAGGTTAATGTTATGCTTCAAAGTTTACGACATTATTTGATATGACCAGCACACTTGTGGGGCTATTTTTCAAATATCAACTGTTAACGCGTTATAAGGACTAAATGCAGTGTTCTAAAAGGCGTGCCTTGGCGCCGCAAAGGCGTCGCCAAGGCGTGAGGCGCAGCTTCGCCGTTACGAGACCTTGGCATTGGCGTTAGGCGTAGCGTGAGTCAAGGCATTAAAAGGCGCGCAAAGGCACGCTAAATTTCAAGACGTGCTGCAATTTTTAGAAGCTTTTAGAAAAAATTTAAGCTATTTTGTATTTGGGCTATTTCTTTTTAGGCTTAGGGAGTGTTTCTTTTTTCCACTAATCCTTCTTATTAGGTGAGTGGTGGGCCCAAACACCTTAGTTCATCTTATTTCATACACACACCAAAACCTTCCTCCACTCATTAAGAGACTAAATAAGAGGTTCTAACAAAAACCACTTAATTCATATAAAAAAAGAAACAAGCCCTTAGTAAGTTTTAAGGGTATGTTTGGATCAGGGTTTATTGAGGCTTATGGGGGATTGAGCTTTTAAAATAAGTCGGCTTATAAAATAAATCTCGTTTGTCATGCGGGCTTATGAAAGGGCTTATAAGTCATAAGTCTCTATAAGTCACAGCCACGTAAAAGGGGATAAAAATTTAAGCCCGGGGCTTTTGAACCTTAAATTACTTATATACCTACAAAAATATCTAATATATACCAATAACAAATTTAATTATGTCCTTTTTAGTAATTTTGCAATAATAAGCCCCAGCCCCAGCCCATTTGCCAAACAAGTTTACAAAAATACAAATTTTAATTTCGGCTTATAATATAAGCCCTAGCCCCAGCTCCAGCCCCATCACAAGCCCCAGCTCCAGCCCCAGCCCCAACCCATTGCGCCAAACATACCGTAACTCAATTTTAAGTAGTAGTGGAGTATATGACTACAAGTTCATATTGCTTTTATGCATATCACCTTTTGTAAACTCGATATGTATATGAAATATGATATTATTATATAAATTTATAAATATTATTTTGCCGCTATAGTTACGTCTTGAAATACGCCATGGCTTCGCAAAGGCTCCTAAGGCTTGAGGCGTGACCATGCCGCCACACTACGCCTCACGCTATTTATAACCTTGACTACATGTCCTTATAAGTTTTTTCTATTTTTTTAAAAGTCTTAATTATGTAATAAATAAATTTAAGAACAAAACTGTATATGTTAATAGGAGGGAGTTCAAATAAAACAATTCTTTAAGCTAAAATATGTAGGAGATATTTGTGGCCGTTGGATGATCAAATCGAGGGACCATAAAACGATGGCATATATGTAAATAACTGTGAGTTTCTTCGATTAACAAACTTGTGAAGAAGGGTATTGAGGTCTTTTTAAAACGGGAAAATTCTATTTATGCCCCAAGACCAAAGTGGGTTTATGATAAATGGCTCACCATTTTCACTTTTCCTCAAATGCCTCAAAGCGACCAGAACTACTAGAGCGACCTAATTAAAAATTATTAAAAAGTACAACAAAAAAATATTTTTTGTACTTTGAAAGTATAATTTTTTTTTGGTTGTACCTTTTAATACTTTTTTATTGGGTCGCTCTAGTCGTTCTGATAGTTCTGGTCGCTCTGGAGCATTTGAGGAAAAGAGAAAATGGTGAGACATTTATCACAAATCCATGGTGGCATTAAACAACTTTCACGCTCACCATCTTTCGAGAATTCCTTCATTTCATTTAATTCTTTTATTAATCGATTCTTCAAATCAAAATTAACATCTAATTAAAATTTTCATTTTAGATTTAAATAATTAACTACGTCATCAAAAAGCATCTTGACTTTCATCAACAATGACGATGATCAATAATTTTTTTTACTTTTGTTTATCATCCTCATTTTAGGATGCAGTTTTAGATTCATGTTTCAACATCTACATGATTCTTCATAAGCAGCTTAAAACATCTAAACCGAAAGAGGATGGTGGATGCCAAAAAATAATGTGAATATAATTAAAGATGAACTGTGAACATCGTTGATGCGAAAGTCTTTGAAAGAGATGATCGATGATGCAGATGATGATGTTGAAATCAATAATGATCGATGATGATGCCAGATGGACGATAATGATGATGCTTAAACAGATTCAAGATCCATATTTGATGAATCGATATTATGTAT
This sequence comes from Tanacetum coccineum, assembly GCA_026074375.1. Lineage (NCBI taxonomy): Eukaryota > Viridiplantae > Streptophyta > Magnoliopsida > Asterales > Asteraceae > Tanacetum > Tanacetum coccineum. The sequence continues at coordinate 17,823 of BQNB010117773.1, forward strand.
AAATCGATGTTTGATTGATGACGATGACGATGATGATGATGATGATAATCAAAATGCAGATTATGCATAAATTGAACATATCGATTGACGATGCAAGTTAAAACTACTGCAAGATGATTAAGATAAACAATTTCAAGACTCATATTTGATGCACTAAACTTTTTTTTTGATGATGATTAAGATGCAAACTATGTAATTTAAAGTTGCAGGCAACTCGTTTTGAAACAAGAATGGGAACAAAATTAAAAATTTTTGGCTTCTTGTTTTGCCCTTTAGATGATATACACGTGTCATGTATATGTTGTGTCCTACTTTTTTTTAGTTTAATGGGTTAATCTCCTAGAACTCATCCCTATGTTAATAACAATAATACAATAAGTAAATAAATCGAACAGTGTTAAACCATAACAACGTTCGATTAAAATGAATGTTAGAGCTTTCAATAACGAGCTTAAGATTCGGTTTGAGCAAAAATTGTTATATTAAAAAAGAACGTTGGTAGCGCTTTTCTAATTAAAATATTATAATAATATACACGAGATGTTAAACGAATCAGTCGATATGATATTGATATACATGAGATGTTAAACGGATGAGTCGAGATGATATTGATATAGATGAGATGTTACACGAATGTGTCGAGATAATATTGATATGCATGATATGTTAAACGAATGATTCGAGATGATATTGATATACATGATATGTTAAATGAATGAGTCGAGATGATATTGATATACATGATATGTTAAACGGATGAGTCGAGATGATATTGATATACATGAGATGTGAGATGCTAAACGGATGAGTCGAGATGATATTAATATGCATGAGATGTTAAACGGAAGAGTCGAGATAGATGTTAAATAGATGAGTCTAGATGATATTGATATACATGAGATGTTAAACGGATGAGTCGAAATGATATTGATATGCATGAGATGTTAAATGGATGAGTCGAGATGATATTGATATGCATGAGATGTTAAACGAATGAGTCGAGATGATATTGATATGCATGAGATGTTAAACAGATGAGTCAAGATGATATTTATAAACGTGAGATGTCAAAAGATGAGTCGAGATGATATTGATATACGTGAGATGTTAAATGGATGAGTCAAGATGATATTGATATGCATGAGATGTTAAACGGATGAATCGAGATGATATTGATATACATGAGATGTTAAGTCGAAATGATATTGATATACATGAGATGTTAAACGGATGAGTCGAGATGATATTGATATGCATGAGATGTTAAACGGATGAGTCGAGATGATATTTATTGGTACAACATTGACTAGGATCTTCTTTATGTTTTAATGATGACAAATAAATGTTCGCAGCACTTAAAATAACAAACGATAGCCAAAATCCAGAAAACCGGAACAGTGACTCTGGCGCGCTGGTCACGCGTCAGCACGTGACCAGCGCGCCACTCACGACAATCGTTTTTACGGATTTTGTTTTGCCAGATTTCCTCTTACCTGACACATGTGAACAATTCAATAAAGGTATGTACATGATACTTGAGCATTTGAGAACACTTCAAATGAGGTTTAGACTTAGAAGGAGCAAAAATAAATCCTCTTACTTTTTAGCAAAACGTCAACTCAATTCCTTTATCAAACGCCTCTAGCCAAGACCGAAACTTCTTTCTAAAACCTAGTATGAATATACTTTCAACATACCATCAAACGAAAGTATTCATTTGGCCTTAATACGGATTTACGTTGTTCCTAACCACGTAACGGGTTTCATTCTGTGGAAACTAGAAGGGGGGAGGGGTTGAATAGTTTACATGTTTGTTTTGCGTTTAAAAAGTTTACTTTAAAAAATGTATAGATTCGAGTTATATGTTCAATCAAATCACAATATGAACAAACTCTATAGAAATCACCCCATTCATGATAATTTCACGAATCATGTTATGCATGACACCTAAGTGTCTAAACTTCTCATTATACATTTGGCTATAAGCCTTTGCCAAGGTAGCAGCACTATCACAATGGATAGAATTAGGTGCTATAGGTTTAGACCACAATGGAATCTCAAGAATTAAGTTTTTCAACCATTTAGCTTCTTTACCAGTAGCTGCTAAAGCCATAAACTCTGAATTTATTGTTGAACTTGTAATGTTAGTTTTCTTCTTGGAAGCCCATGACACCTCCACCAAGCAAGAATACCCAGCCACTTGTAGACGAACTATCTTCAGCATTGCTGGTCCAACTTGCATCAATGTATCCTTCTAGAACTGAAGGATATCTAGTATATGACAAACTATAATCCATAGTTTTCTTCAACTACTCCAGTACCCGCTGAACTACTTGCCAGTGTTGAGTACTAGGATTACTAGTGTACCTACTCAGTTTCCTCACTACAAAAGCAATATCAGGCCTTGTATAAGTCACAACATACATCAGGCAGCCAATAACCCTAGAATACTCATGTTAAGATACTGCCTGACCATTATAAGCTAGTTTCCCACCTGTATCCATAGGAACACTCACTGGAGTACAATTAAAGTAGTTAAAATTTTTTAGTACCTTCTCAATATAACAAGACTAAGAAATAGATATTCCATTACTTTCATGTTTGATCTTTATACCAAGGATAACATCAGCCTCCCTCATGTCCTTCATGAAGAACCTTAATGACCAGAATTCCTTTGTCAGGTCTACTTGATCTTGGTCAATCACAAAGATCAACATGTCATCAACATATAGACAATTAATGACTCTTTTACTAGATTCATCAAATTTTCTATATATAGATTTGTCATCTTAATTAGGAAGATAACCACTAGACAAAATCACTTCATTAAATTTTTGATGCCATTGCTTAGGTATCTGCTTTAGTCCATATGAAGACTTAATCAGTTTGCATACCTTGTTTTCATTGCCAGGCATGATGAATCTTTGAGGTTGGTTCATGTAAACATTATCATCTAATTTACAATTCAAGAAAATTATCTTCACACCCATCTGATGAATAATCATATTGTGAATTGATGCCAAAGCCATAACAGTCTTATGATACTGATACTTGCCACTAGAGCATAAGTATCAATAGATAGTCTATTCTTGACTTTTGTCTCAAGCCTTAAATGACCAATCTAGCCTTAAACTTTTTAATAGTTTCATCTACCTTTAGTTTTCTTTTGAAGATCCATTTGCAGCCTAGAGGTTTAAAAATTGAATGTAGATCAGCCAACACCCAAGTGTTGTTACCCATGATGGAATTCATCTCATCAATTATTGCTTCTTTCTAAAAAGCAACATCCTGGGA
>BQNB010117774.1:0-21116 GCA_026074375.1 Tanacetum coccineum
TGATTATGACTGTTGTACCTTGAAGTAATACCCCAGATTAGCTTCCGCTGCTATATGTAAAAATGGGGGTGTTACAACAAGTGAAGAACACAAAGAAGATATTCAATCTTCAAAGTGTTGTTGAGTCATCACAATATCGTGTCTTTCATTTGTTCATTTCTGTTTTTTGGCAAGTGAAGAACACAGAGATGATATTCAACCTTCAAGTGTTGTTGAGTCATCACAATGTTCCACCATTTTCACATTTTCACCTTTGATCATCAACATTAACAACCATCTACTAACATTCTCACCAATGACATCTCCTCATCATAATCATCATCATAACGATCATCCTCACCAATGACATCCTCTAACAAACCCACATCCAAACCATCAAGGGTAGCCAAAATGAGTGTAAAACCCATTTGGAGGAAGAAACTAAACCCTTGTAACACTTCCAATGAGCTCAATGTAAATTCATCTACACCAATGCCAAAACCACTCACTTCTCATCATGAACCATCTCAAGAAAACAATCACCCCAATCAAGAATTACCAAATCCTTACATTAATGACACTCACACATCACTACAAGTTGCCTCACATCCTCCATTTCCCATCTCACCCATCAATTCACATGTTACTCACACTCAATCTCCACCTTAAAGTGACAACCAAACTCAAGACACACAACCTCTATCTCCAAGTAGAGAAAGCCTAGTTGATGACATTAATCAACTACAAGATCTATCAAACCTCTTAGCCATACATCTCTCCCAACAACAAAACAACATTCTCTCATCACCTCACTCTCCAAACCTACCAAACACCCAACAAACCTATAGTCAACACCTTCCCTTTGCATTCACGCTCATCCTTCTTCATTTCCATGTCTTAAGCATTCATCATTTTTTTAGGTTGTTGTCTTTAGTGCCACACTTTAGAGTGCATATACCTAAAACATACATGATTTGTTCCCCACTAAGTGTCTTGCATATATATATCTATCATCATCATTATATATATGTGCATTTTTCAATTAACTTTGTTTTGTAGCACTTTTTAGTTACTCGATTTCTTGGTGCCCCAATCAAGGGGGAGCATACACCAAGGGGGAGCATTTGCAAATGTCCAAGTCATTACGTTTGTAACCGTTTAAGACATCTACACATTTTTTTATATGTGTTTTTCATCCCTATATATATATATTTTTTTCTTTGTTGCACGAAACTAACCATTGATGTAGGTTAAGATTTTGCAACTAATTTGATCCATGGATCCGCTTGAGTCAATATTCAAGGGATGTCATTGTTTAAAAGGGATTGATAGAATCAAGACTTCAATTAGGATGATGCAAGCTCGCCTCTTTGATTGAAGAGTTGAAGTGTAGTTAAAGTCTCGTCTAGGAGTCTACCTTTTTGTTTCGACAAAAGGGGGAGAAGAAGTGTATACAAGTAACTTATACATTTTACTATGAGTTATAGTTTACATATTTTGTCATCATCAAAAAGGGGGAGATTGTTGGTAGAAATATTACATTATGATATTTAATCTATACATTCTCTTCATGTTTTGGTGATGACAAACATGTAACTTATAACACATAACGTAAAGTGCTTAAGTTACTCGTAATCACAAATCATCAATTCATACGTCAACATCTTTCGACGTCTCATGTTTTCTTCAACAACAAATTTAAGTTCGCACCCGACGTAAATCACTAAAGGTATGAACAAACAAACTTTAATTTGTTGAATGATCAAAGAAATTTTTTATTTTTCCAAACCTTACATTTTTTTATAAAATGGGACAAACATTTTTAAAAAACATATACAAAACATTTTTGTATTTATAAGAAATGTTTTATTCAAAATAAATATTTTGAATTCAAATTTTCTACCCAAAAACGGCTAGAAAGTTCCAGAAAAACCTTCCCCACAAAAAGACAAAAAAGGGAGCGTCTGAAAAATGGGCGGCCCCCTTAATTAATTAAGGGGACCGGCCATAATTAAGGGGACCGCCCTTGTATAATTAAGGGGACCGCCCAAATAAAAAATTAATATTTTTCCCTATAAATAGTGGACTGTTTCCACAGATTTTCTCACCTCTTTGCACATAGTTTTTCTCAGATCTAAACTCTTCTTTCAAACCTTTTTCTTTGATCACTTAACTTGTAATCAGTTTATACTCTCCTTTAAATCTTTTGATCATTTAATCTTAAGCATTTATTTTCAAGTGATTCAAGCTTATTCCTCCAAGTGCAAGAGAAGAACTTTCGTTATCATTAAGATACGAAGTTATGTAGGTTAGTTAGTGCATTCGTGACATGTCTTACATTCACAATGTATAGATCGAGTCCATGTATTCCAAACTTGTGTAATAGTTAGATCGTGGTGATCATGGTGTGTATAGTTGTTAGATCGTGGTGATCATAGGAAGTTTAGATAGATCGAGGTGATCTTGTTAGTGTCTAGGTGAAGTGTAGTGAAGTTGTGAAGTGTAGAGAAGTTGTGAAGTGAAGTGAAGTCGTGAAGTGAAGTGAAGTTGTGTGGTGAAGCAAAGTTTGTAATTGTTGTGAGGTAGTGTGGTTAGTTGTGATAAATTGGTTCTAGCTAGGATTAGAACTCGACATTTGGCTTAGTGTCGGAAATCGGTGTAAGCTTAGTTGTGTTCGGTTTTCTCCGCCTAAAGGGAGCTTGTTGACTAGTGAAGTAACTCTCGAGTTGGGTACTCGGGGAGTGGAGTAGGACGAAGAGGTGCTTCATGACCGAACCACTATAAATCATCGCGTCCGGTTTGCACTTTCTTTTACTTTTCGCTTTACATCTTTATTTACCTTATCGCCTTACATTTATATTTGCATAGATCTATATAAGTGTTGATTGTTGCTTACATTGTTTGGATGATGATTGTGCCATAGATAGAAGTTAACATTGTGATTGTGCTTATATTGCTATGACATGTTCTAAGTGGATATAGATGTATTATTCACACTTATCATATTGCATTTAACTTGATGGATAATTTGATACAAAATATTTTGAGTTTTTAAATGGAAACGTATTCACCCCCCTCTACGATTTTCACAGAGTGGGTTTATCTCCTAAGGTGAATGTTCGAGTCTTGCATACTGGCCAATTAGATGTCACTGTGAGCTCGAATCACTAACAACTAACTTGCTATTCTAAAAAACCATATTAAACAAAGAATGATAATGCCCATATTTGCCATTGTTGTGTGTTTATAATAATTTTGGCCATATTTAATATTAAAATCTGTGTACACATGTTATAAACTTATAAAATGGAATAACAATTAGTCCATATTGAACACATATAGTAAAAATATTTTTTTTCGGGATATTTTTACTTAAACTCATAAAGAGGAAAAACATGAGTTGTTTGTATACGTATAACATCGTCTATTTATTTATATACACAATAATTCATGCTTTCATTTCATTTTGATACTAATAATTTTGTGCATATATATGTTATATTTTTAAAACCACATATATGTTGTTTTTTTAAAATATAAAGCCTAAGGGGTTATTCGTTTATTTTTTTGAAGTTATTAAATAATATGGAAACTTATAAATTTACACGTAACTCTATATTATTTATTTAAAAATTCAACCACTAAAGTTTGATTAATTATCTCTTCTTTTTTTAAGTTTTTGTTTTCACAAATTTGACACATATATTTTTATGTGTTTTTTTTCTCAACCAAATTGGATTCAATTTATATTTTTTTTAACCGATCAGATCACATAATTTTGCCTACGTGTCAAAATCAAGCATGATGATTGGTCCAATTTTTTTATAAGATTAAATCTCATAGAAAATTCCAAAATGATGTAATTATTTTATTATATAAAAGATTAGATGATAAAAAAGACTCACTGATTTTCTTGTATTGATAAGTTGTTTGATGGGGGGAATGATGATAGTTCCGAAGAGACTGTTGCTAAAGGATGTTTTCTAGAAGTTGCCAGCTGAAAAGACCAAGAAGAAACGGAAAAGGAAAGTTGTCGGGGATGCTAGTGGTTCCACTTTTCCTCCCAAGAGGCTAAGGGAGGATCATCATGCTACAGCTTCCCATACCGGGGGGAAGTCTCTTGCCGCTATCCGTAACCTGGTTCCGGATGGTTCTAGTGTTTCGAGCGGGGTCACGAAGCCTCCTACTGTTGTTTCTGTGCCACCTACGCCAGATGATGGGCCTACAGATTACGTGTGCGGGCTTAATTTGCGTACTTGTCCGCCTTCTCTGAGGTATGTTGTATCTTCAGACGATTCTCATCATTCAGGTTCATGTTCTGAGGTTAAATCTTTTGTCAGATCTCCCGCAGCAGATGCGCTCGTAACAACTGTTTTCGTTACCACCACCATTACTGCAGACGCTTCTGCTGTTCTGCCTCTGCTGGCGGGGCCAATGCGGGTGCTGCTAGTACTTTAAAGTTGAATGAGCCTGTGGATTCGTCGGACTCTTTCTATGCTTCACAGGATCTCGATTCTGAAACCCTACACCGCATTTATGTCCTTAAATGGAATGTGACAAATGATTCCGTTCTGGACGATCCATACGTGTGTCGCGACTTGATGGATCATCTTGCTCCACCTGCTCTTTTTCACAGTTGCGTGCCATGGACTATGATCAACTATGTACTGAGTTTAACATTGGGGCGGCACGACAGGTTTATCTTGGGGAGGAGGTGAGGATGCGAGCGGAGCATACTTTGGAGCAAAAAGATAGACTTGAAGACAAGTGCTTTGAACAAACTGCCCTTCTATCAGAGAGAGACACCGAGATGCCATCCTGAAAATCTTTGTTGTCCTTTGAAAGAATCTGAGGCTGCTAAGCTATTCGTCTCCACGCCATCTAATCATGGTGGAAGCTGCGATGCTACTAATAGCAAACTGAGTTTGATGGATTTAAAAGGAGAACGCCACTTTGCGCTCCGAAGGAGAGAAAGAATGCTTTGGTATGAGAAGTTGCAACCTCTGAGTCTGACTACTTCAAGGAGACTGAGTTTGGCGTTCTCTACCGCTCAGGTGTTCAACTTTACTTCTGATTAGTCTGGCTTTCACATTTCGCGCGCGAGCTAAGTTCTATAAGGTGGCCATCTTAGAATCGAGAGGGATAGGCTTTGCTGATCAGGTATCCCACAAATTTCTTTTTATCTTCCTCATACCTTTGTTATTTACTTTCATGACTGATATTTTTCTCTATTTTCTTTCGCAGAATTCTTTGTTGAAGTCTGCATCGAGGCTCTTTAAAGTACGCATTGGAACCAAACAAGATGAGCAGAGCAACGGTTTCCTGGGTAATAGGGTTGCGATCTAGATGCTCACTTTTGGAGATGGCTGCTCATTGCTTGATGAAGATTTTAACCTCGCTTCTTGACTGCCGATATCTGAGACACGGCGGTGATCTTGACTCACCAGGGTTTAAGCTTGTCCTTACTCAATGCTTACTGAATTGGGAATTTACATCTATTAACATTGAAATTATATTACGAGTACGCAGCCGAAAGATAGAACACATATAGAACTTATAATTAACAAGGGTTTGAAGATGTGTACCTTTTAGCAATTAACGAAACCACTGTCTTCAATATACGCGTGTGTATAACACCACGCGAAACACCAAGATGAAAAAGTTATAAATCCTACTAAAGTTTAATCACATAATACGTTCTTAGCAAACAACGAAGTATGCTAGTACTAGTAGTGATTAACAAACGATTACCTCCTTCGTTCTTGAATCAATCAACGCATGAACAAAACCACCACTTGTGGTGTTCGATCTCCAAACTAAAACCCTAAGGGTTGTTTGGATCGATCACACGACAAGGGAAACAAAACCGAAACCCTTTTGGGTTTTGGGATCGGTAGAACCAAAGAGGGAGAGCAAGGGAGAGATTTTAGGGTTATTGATTTTCTAGCATTACAAATAATGAAGCCAAGACCTCCTTTTATACCCTTTATTACTTGGTGAGCAAGTAAGCAATCTCACCTCCTCTTGGGGAGGGGTTCGACCGGCCATAAGGAAAGAAAGAGAGAAAACCAAACTTTCCTTTTTCTCGGTTTTGCATATTAGTCCTTAATGTTTAACATTTAAACATTTAACTAATATATTAATCGTTTATTAAATCACTAATCGTTGTTCTACATATTAACGTGTGCGTCCCCTTAGGCTCGAATAGATTTTCGGACATATACGATTTATACATGGACATATTCCAACAGCTCCACTTGGACATGTATAAATAGTATAATAACATTGGTAAGCGTCTAGCAACATGCCAATGCTCCCAGAAATATCCGAGTGTGGTTTCATAAAGACACGGACAAATGATTACCAAAAATCAAGATTACCAAAAATGGATATGGATCAATGTCATTCCATTATTTAATGATTCTGTTTCTCGTATATGTAACTAATCAAGATTACCAAAAACCAATGAGACATATCTACATGAGTTTTCGGGTATGGCATACACACATCTGATTAATTCTATGAGGGGCCTAGTGGCATCATTCTTTAACTATTGAAGGAACAAATTCTATATTTACTACAAGTGTCAAGTCATCATGTTACAAAATCACTTCTGAAATAGTCTTTATTAGTTATCCATTTTTCAGGATAACTTAAACTAGATCAAAAAGGATTATCCACACATGCAAGACCTACTTGTATCTCAAGTCTAAGGATTTAGTAAATAGAATCACTTACAAGATTTACTTAATGACGACGATCCATAAAGTAATATTCTTGTTAGGTGGGGAAATCCATTATTCATCTTATGAATATTATGTGTGTTTGGTGGACACATCCTTAATATCTACAATATCACAAATCACTCAGATTTGTCTTAATTTAACATTATTCCTATATTGTTAATCGACAACGGATTAATTTAGAATAATCAATATTATTCATGGATTTAAACATGCAAATATAGGACATAATTTATAATAAAATAACAAATATCAAGTATCATTATCATACAATAAAATTGTTTAAACATCCCTTATCCAAATACTAAAACACAGATCTACATGAAACTACTAGCTAAACGAAGTCCTATGCTCCTAGCATGTTGAGTAAGCCTTTCTAGGTAAAGCCTTCATAAAGATCAGCCAGATTGTTATCTATGTGAACTTTAAGGAATCTTATATCGCCTAGTGCAATACTCTCGCGAACATAATGATATCTCCTATGGTATGTTTGAGTGCCACTCATGAATTCCTGGTTTTTCGTGTAGCAAAATGAAATCGGCTGAATTACGCAAAACATCTTAATAGGTTGTTTATTGTTGGCACATACCAACCCTTGAAATAAACTCCTAATCCCAACACTACTATCGCCGCTTCCGAAGCAGCTAAGTATTCAGCTTCAGCTTCTGTAGCAGACATTGCAGTAGTACTTTGCTTGGAGCTTTTCCAGTCCACTGCGCCTCCATTCAAAATGAAGACATATCCTATCTGAGATTTTATATCATCTCTATTAGTCTCAAATCCAGCATCACAATAACAATCAACTCGAAGTTCAGCTTCCGAATTTCCACCATAAACCAAGAACATATCTTTAGTATTTCTTAAATACTTAAGAAAATTTTTCATAGCAGTCCAGTGACTTTCACCAGGATTCTGTTGAAACCGGCTTGTTATATTTTTTGCGAACACAACATCAGGTCTAGTGCATCTTACATCATACATAATGGATCTCACAGCCGAAACATAAGGTACATTTTGCATACGCTTCACCTCTTTAGGTGTTGAAGCACCTTGTGTTTTGTTCAAGTCAAGTCTTTCTTGCATGGCGATATGACCACGTTTGGAATTATTCATTTTTTATATCTCTTTAAGATCTTATCCATGTAAGCATTTTGACCAAGTCTAATTAATCGCTTTGACCTATCTCTGTAGATTTTGATTCCAAGAATAAATGCTGCTTCCCCTAAATCTTTCATAGCAAAACACTTTCCAAGATAATCCTTTACACTTTGTAAACTTGGAATGTGATTTCCCATGATGATTATGTCATCAACATACAGGATGAGGAATGTAACATTACTCCCACTAGCCTTTTGATATACACATGGCTTATCAAGATTTTGATCAAAACCAAACCTTTTGATTTCTTCATCAAATCTTTTATTCCAGCTTCTTGATGCTTGCTTAAGACCATAAATGTTAAGTACAGGTGTTGCAAGGAGATGAGTTTGAGGTGGAACCACAGGAGGGTCATACATTTGAGGTGAAACCTCATGGAAATGTCGATCATGTAGTTGCTTCACAGGAAGTACAAACTCAAGATTTGATATACTATCATCCAGCACGTGATAGGGAGCAACACCAGTGTGGGAACTATTCAGTATAGAGAAGACAGTAATGAGGCTGCTTTGCAGTTGCTGCAAGGGTGGAGAAGATTAGCACAAGCGTCATTGACTTTCAATAATACAGTTGCTTGTGAGGTGATTTCCAAGTGGAAGGCTGGATTAAAAGATGATATGGATGCTCGGTCAGATGTGTATGTGCTCAGCAACGGTTGCAAGAAATGCAGTGACGACAGCGATGTCTATTACTGGGAGTATACACCGAGTAGTTCATACATCTATTTCTCTATATAGATGGTATGGTTTTTTTCTTACGGATGCAAGGCTGAGATCTAGGATTACCAAGGGTTTGGCTGTTAAAGCAAAGGGAAATATACGTGGTTTGAAGATCATACAGGGGAGATTAATTGTAATACTCTAAGGGTGTCACAGTCCAGGATTCATAATGAAAAGTTGGTACAGACTTTGTTGAAGGGGCACTCTATACTGTCATTGGAGGGTAGTCTATCAGGAGACTGTGATGTGAAAAAGAATGGTAAGTGATCATGTATATATGCATTGGAATCCCAGGATTATTCAGATGGGTCCTGCACGAGACTTGACATATACATCTGCAGATGTTGGTATGTTTGAAAGTTTGGATCGTAAATTACAGACAGAGCGTACAAGGTTTTGTGGATTTTGACTACGCCATGGGGTAGTAATCAATCACAAGGTACGGGTATTATTATGATACAAGGATTCAGGAAGCTGAGAAGCTATGATGCTGTACATGAAGGTTTTTTTGTGAACAACTGAAGCGGCGTTTCTGACACTTACTGGGCTTAGGAAGAAGGAACAAAGTCTAAAGGGACATTTTAGTAGAGTCAGGATATAGCTAAGTTTAGTAGGCAGGAATTGCTACTGGTGCCTTGTATTAAAAGTAGTTCCAACATCAAGCATGATAGGAAGGACTTGTGTAGCTGATAACAAATTAAGTAGCAACAAACATAAGATTCTATTAGATATAGTATTCACTTTAGTCAATAAGTTAGGGGGTTTAGTGTAAATTTAACTCTAACTATAGCCATATTAAGGTTATTGAGTTTGTCTACGGCCCAAGCCCATCCTCTCCCTCATCTCTATAAAAAGAGGTGGGGGGAATGGTTTCACACATTAATTCTTCCAACCTGTTTATTTTCTCCCCCTCATCTCTATAATAAAGATATGGAGGGGGGTTTGTACTTCATTCTTTTCCTTACTCAATAAACATATAATATTGAGGGTTATATTCTTGTGCATCCTTTTCTTTTCTGTCATACATAATCTGCTGGGGTGTGTTCGTCTTTAAGATCGGATTTATTCCGCACTAGTAACCAGGTTATAGGGTGATCGAATCCTACAAGTGGTATCAGAGCTAAGGTTCGCGGGTTCTCTGGTTAACTAGGATCGATCAAGAAGAGGTCTTTGTTGTTTGGTTTTTCTGGAAGGAACATGAAAAGTTCTTGGTGTTGAGGTTTGTTGACGTCAAGGAGCAGTAGGGTATCGACAGGTAAAGGTTCTTGAGTTCTTTGATTGTCCGGGTCCGTGACAAGGTGTAGAAGACTTAAGGGAGTTTTCGCACAAGGTACTTTGTTTGATTCGGTGTTGTGAGGTTTATATCACAAGGTTATCAGAATAAACTTCAATCGCAGACGAGTTGGTATCATCAATATTTTCAATTATAACTTCACCGTTCTTTCTTAACTCTAATACTCTATAAGACACCAAACTATCCGGTGCCTTAATACTCAACATCTTAGTAAACGACTTGGTAACACCCTCCTTCATTATTCGTACATCACAAAACCTTGTCTCGCCATCATTATAATACTCAAACAAACCAAGAGACTCATACACCTTCGGTACCGCTAATCCATTCGTACTGCGTACTAACCTATCTGGAAGGCACACTTCACCAAATTCATGACTTCTCAAATCAAATGAAATGATCAAATTAGAGTTACTTCGATGAGCCAATTTAATACTATCATAAGCTAGCCAATAAATAAACCCATCGATACAAACATGACGAGTAGTCAAACCACAAGTTTTAAAAGCAGAAGGAATGTTAGACACGCTTTTCCAAAAATGTGTACTTAACGTAAAAACCTCTACCTCTCATTTCACCGACGAAAAACCAATAGTATTAATTCTAACAAGCTTAGGGTCACTACTGTTGGGACAAACCCCAAAACCAATAGAACAGTCAGTGGACGCAATGAATTAGATATAGTAATACCAACTGCTTTCCCAATAGAAGGATTCCAAAGAACAACTATCTTCTCGTCAAAAACATCTTGGCGCGAACTGTAGAAACATAACAACCCGTTGGCAGAATTGAGTGTTGATATGTATCCAAGTTGGCTAACGGGCTGGGGGACGGTTAGGGAAGATTTATGGTTAGGGAAAGTATCATCATCCGCAAATGAAACATATCTGAGATCATTAGCTAACTTATATTTAACAAATAGATGGGTCTTACAAGAGTGATAACTTTTAATAAATTTGGGGCTATCGATAAGAGACTTCCATTGTTTCGAACAGACCTGCATTGAACAACTGATTTAACAGGAAGCCTTTTAATGATTTCTGACTGAATTTCAAATGGAATGTAGTCTGACATTTTAATTATTTTTGTTAGGGTTTGAATGTTGGGGGTTTTGAAACAAGGGTAAAGTGGAACATAGACAGCCTCACTGATTCATTTGTGTGTTATTCATCATACACTACTAACGTTAGGTATAAACAAGTCACAAGTGGATTGGTTATAATAAACGAGTGGGCTTTATTTACAATGTAACATTTATGTTTAAACAAATTTACCGAAACCCTTTTTCATTAGGGTATTCGCGCGTTGCAGCGATAAGTACCCTTTAATTAAGGTTCAGGCGTTAACAAAATAAAAATAACTTACTGATTATCCGGTAAAAAATAGAAAATGACCCCGACTGATTCATCCGTTTTTATCGGTTTCGACTGGTCCTCTCTATTTCGTTTTTAGACGGATTTTATTGGCTAGCTAAATCGGTGGTGACTCAAGGTTCCAGTTGAACCCATTGGTCCGGTACGGTTCTCAAAACCATATGTACCAACTGGTTAGCATATAATTTGTATAAAACTTTGTATGTTTTATTAGTTTGTACACTGTGTATAAAACCATATATTTTTCATTTTATGTGTGTTTTAAAAATAATATTAATCAGTGTGTTTAATTAGTTTAAACATGCAACGTATGTATGGAGCATGGATGACTAAAATGTTGTATATTTAGCTTTTAAAACTTTTATTTATAAATTGTAGCTGGTTTTTTTTAATGAGAGGTTTGTAACATTATTGACTGGTTGTATCATAAATTTATAAGTTGTATTACTTAAAATTAAGTAGCATTTATGAATTGCACTATAAGTTTTATAAGTTGTGTTACTTTGTTTCTTTTTTATTAATTGAAGAGAGTAACTTTTATATTATAAATAGTATTAAAAGATTTAGTTTCATACTTATCATGAAATGTGTTAATCAAATTATAATTATAAATTATAAATATACTCATAGCTGATCATAAACGACGCCGTTTTACGATCTTGATATAATTAGCCCAACAGCCCAATCACAAAATAGAGAAAAAAAGGGCCCAAAATCATATATGAATAAAAAAAGTTACAAAATAAACCCTCAACTTTTAACTATTTATAACTTTTTTATATAATAAACTTTATTTATCAAATATATACCACATATCTACCGATTCATTCAGATAATACCATCGCAAAGATCTTTGAATTGCGAAAAAACGAGCCAAATATTGAAATGCTTCTGACATACGCACGATTAAAAAAAACGTTGAAGTTTAATATAAATAGGAAAAAAAGAAAATTTACAAAACGTACCATCAACTTTTAACTATTTACGACTTTTTTATATAATAAACTTTATTTCTCAAATATATAACACATATTTACCGATTCATTCAGATGAAAAATACATGCGGAAGATCTTCGAATTGCGAACAAAACTAGCCCAATATTGCAATGCTTCTGACATACGTGCGATTTTATAAAAAAATGTTGCAGTTTAATGTATATATATTTAAAAAAAACTTTCAAAACACACCCTAAACTATCTATTAACTTTAAAATAAATGAAATGGGTCAGAAATGTACAATTTTCTAAACGTTTAAATTATATAAATAACCTATAATTTTTCCATTTACGACTTTATTTAGAAACAGATTTCGCATTCATATTTATATTTATATACATACTAAAAGTCGTCTGCTTTATAAATAACGTATACTTTCGCCTCAACGACAAATACACATTCAAATTTTGTGGTTGTTAAAAAAATGCTCAGTGAAATAAAATACACGTGTTGCATACAAGTCTGCCCCGTCACAACGCGCAAACACATTACCGGTCAATATTCATTCGAAATCGATTCGTACAAAAATTATGCCTCGCACCAACGCGCGAGGTATCTTGCTTGTTAGACTTAAATCCAAATAAAAAAAACATCTATCTTACAAGATCATACAACGTTTTAAAAACTAGTTTTTCAATTGATCCAATCGAGTTTTCGGTTATCGGTTCAACCCGTAGTCCAACCAATCTTTTACCCAAACCTGGCTTCCAGAAATCATCCCACCTCCCGGTTCATCCGTTTAAACCGATCGGATCAACTCGAAACTATCTAATTAAACGGGTTAAATAAGTTGATCCGAGCTGAACTAAACTAGACGCACATATATTTATAGGCCCAACCCAAAAGCATCAACTTTTATATACCTTTATTTTGTGCCGGGAAGAGAAATGAACAGGTTTTTAAGATCCGCCAAGTTTCGAGTCGGGTCAAATTACAGGTATTCATTCATAACTGATCTTTTTATTTTCCCGCGAATATTATGTTATATCTATATTTTCAAATAACAAACCCTAACCCTAATTGCATATAATCACTCTATGTACAGTTAATCTCATCAAAAGCCGATCGAATCACATCTTCTACCAGTCTCGATGGCGAACGAGTCGACGAATCGGTCCGCCGAGCCGTTTCGCAGTTGCGGCAAAAAGCGAACATCAACAGACGTATCCGAAAGCGAAAGCGAGTCTTCAAAGAAGGCGAGAGGAAGCGGCGACGGAGAAGTTCGGTTAGCGGAGAATGTGAAAAAGGTAGCGAAGATACTGCTTGTGTTAGCTACAATGGTGGAGATGAGAGGTGGAAGGAAGGCGAGTTCCGTTGAGGCCGAGATGATGATTGAGGCGCGAAGGAAGCTGGTTGAGATATGTGAGGAGTTTGGTCCGAAAGATGTATTTGAGAATGATGTGTTTGGGATTATTATTGATGATTTAGGGCTTGGTAGAATGAAGGAGACGAAATTGGCGGCTTGTTGTCCCAAGATGTCGATTGCTGACAAGTTGGAGGTTACGAAGGTTAAGGTGAGGGTTATTGTATGGAAATTGATTAGATACTAACTAATTAGAGTGATAGTCTCTTAAATCGCTTGTGTTTGTATTTAATGTTGTGTTTAGAAAGCTTAGCTTAGCATGTTGAGAACGTGTTAGTTTTGTGGCTGAATTTAGCTAAGAATGCTACTGTGCTAGAGTAGGTAGTGATTCTCCATGCTTCGGGCTATCATATGGTTCCCTTTTGTTGCTCTTATTTTGGGGTTGTTTAGGTATGCTTAAAAGTTTACTCATTGCCAAATGTTTCAGATCTCTAGCTTGAGCTTATTAACCTTTTTTCCTCACAATTAAAAGCTAATGAGCTTACCCAAACACTCCCTTTAGCTGCGAACATGTGCCATAGTTTCATGAAGCACTTCTCTTGTTCGAATGGACTCTAAGACTATGAGTTAGTTACTACTTTTACAAAATATTATAACGATGATTACTATTATGTGTTTCTCATGGATGCATTCTCTATCAGATGGAAGAAGATGAGTTTTATTCACCGAGGGCGACTGAACCGCGCGCAGCATCACATGGTGTTCGAAAGTCTCCATCAGGTAAATCAGACTTCCAGCATCATCCAATCGTGGTTCATGCTTCACAGGTTTCCGATTCAGTAAATTTACCATTTGAATTGCCCACAAGTGAACTAAGACTTGGAGGGTCAAATGCATTGACTAGCAGTCATCATGGAAAGCATTCTGCAGTGCAGCATCGCATGAACCTCGTTCAAGCTCCTACCCACAAAGAAATTGCTAAAATTGTTCAAAACATAGTAAATGCTCATATGCTGGAGCCAGATCACAAGACATGGACTGTTCCTTCAACAAGAGACTACATGAACAAGGTATTGACTTGCCAAACATGCGAGTGTGTGATTAACGAGATGTGTGGTGCTGTCATTTGTGATGCTTGTGAAAGCGCGTGTCATTTGAAATGTTTGCAATTTAACTCAAAACCGATATCTGGAGAAGATTGGCATTGTTTAAATTGTGTGGAAAACAGCAATGGGAAACCTTTTTCCCTCAAGTATGGCCATGTTGTGAGAATTGCAAGTAAACCAGAGATGTCTTCTAGCTCAGCACGAGTTCAACAGTCTATAGAGAATAAAGCACAATCATCTAATGGGAATAATAACCAGAAAAAAATGTCAAGTGTTACAGATGCTTTGTTAAATCCGTTATCTCAAAATGGAATAAAATTGGAATGCAACCAAGAAGATGATATGAGGGAGGATGAGGAAGACGTTGAGTGGGTGGGGGATAATTTTGTGAAAACAAGTGAAACTTGTACTGTAGTTGAGAAGAATGAAGGAACAGTATCTAGTAGCATGCATGATGTTGAGTGGGTGGGGGATAAGCTAAATGAAGCTGATGGCAAGACGTATTATCGATCTTGCTGTATCAATGGAACCACATATCAGCTTCAACATTATGCTCTATTTAGCTCTACCGGCAAAAATCTTGTGCCTGGTAAACTACAGGTGAGTAGCCATTGTGTTAAACTTTAGAACGGACCTGTCAGCCTAATTCCAGTGGACCCAGCCTGCTCTTTGAGCCTTTTCTTGTTATATACAGTATGCATCACTTGTGACACTTAATAAGTATACGCCTTCTTTCCCGTTTAGTAGGGCTCTTTAAAAGAACCGTTGAAACTAATTTTAAAGTGTGTAGCATACTGAGCAGGAATAAGAGGTTAATCGCGTAATATGGTTCAAGAGTAAAAGGTCCCAGTGAACTAAATTAGTCAGTTATTAGTTAGAGTGATAGTCTCTTAAATAGCTTGTATTTGTATTTAATGTTGTGTTTAGAAAGCTTAGCTTAGCATGTTGAGAACGTGTTAGTTTTGTGGCTGAATTTAGCTAATGATGCTACTGTGCTAGAGTAGGTAGTGATTCTCCATGCTTCGGGCTATCATATGGTTCCCTTTTGTTGCTCTTATTTTGGGGTTGTTTAGGTATGCTTAAAAGTTTACTCATTGCCAAATGTTTCAGATCTCTAGCTTGAGCTTATTAACCTTTTTTCCTCACAATTAAAAGCTAATGAGCTTACCCAAACACTCCCTTTAGCTGCGAACATGTGCCATAGTTTCATGAAGCACTTCTCTTGTTCGAATGGACTCTAAGAATTATGTTTATGTTTTTTGCTTTAAAAAATTTGTCATGGATGCTAGTAGTTATTTTAAACAAGGATTTGTTGCAGGAAATGTGGGAAGATAGTAAGACAAATAAGAAGTGGGTCACCCTGACACGCTATTTCTTTCATGATGATTTGCCTGAAAGAGTGTGTCATCCATGCGCTCCAGAAACTAATAAGGTGAAGCTCTAAATACAATTTGTTAGTGCCATTCATAATTTCTCATAGTATATAATTACAAGTAGGAAGGATTTATTGTAGATTATTGTAACTGGTTGGTGGAAATATGGTTTTTTTTTCCTTCCCTTTTTTTTGAAAAGCTTTTTTTTTTTTCTTCCCTAAAACGGGTCAAACTGGTAAAGTTTTAGAATTGGTTAGGAATGGAATGGGTCAAATGGGTAAACCAGCTCAACGTCTTCTTCCTAGATGCTTAATACCTCGTAGTTGGTTTCTTCATTGAAAAATAGACTATTAACATTATAGTTTTTTATCTTCTTCAGTAAATTAGTTAATTTGTTCTATTAAAAAGAAACAAAGTGTTGACTGGTCAGTCTGACCCAACTTAACTCGGGTAAAAAAGGTACCCATCAACCAACCCGACTGGCCGACTGACTCACCCATTTTGCCACCTCTAGTCCTCTACTAGTAACAATAAAGGTTTGCTGTTACTGAATAAAGGTTTCACTGCACGTACAGTTTATTTGTTTTTTACCTTTTATTCTTCCCGCGAGTGGTTCTTTAACTTAACATGGCTGTAAATAGTGTAAACTTTTGCAGTCACCCAGCTTGCAATTTTTAAGCACGAAATTTACATTTCATCATAATTTACAAAAGCTGATATAACTTTCATGTTGTGGCTCTCCTTAGATTTATGAATCCAACTATCAAATTACATTACCCGCTGGCTTGATTCATGGTCCATGCGAAGTTCTACCTCCAAAGAGGTTCTGTAAAGAAAGAGCAATGCAAAGTCGTGCATAGACAACTGCCAATGACAAACCAAAACCGTTTTTTCTGTGCAAGTGCGTTTGCTTCATTCTTTACCTTCACCACTAAAATTCTTTCTATATCAGTATAATAATAGTACTAAATTAAAATTGAATTCCGAAGTAGATGATATATCTAAAATTGCTTTTTATGATTCTATGGTCTCTTTTAGTAATCTTTTACCTACCATAACACTGTGTTTCTAATATTCTGATCAAATATTTAAAGGATGTGGCCATGGGTCTGATAGTTAAATAATGTTGTTCTTGCAGATGGTTTTATTCGTAAAGACGGCGGTTTCGAGATGTTACTGTTAGTAGCAATATTGTGTCAGATATATTTCTTAGTAATCGGTTGTTACAGATTACAACCTGCTCAATTGAACCCCTGGTTGGGTCGTAATTAAGGAACTAAGATATGAAGTTTAAGTAGTGCCTTTCTATAGGAATATGTATATTTTAGGAGTCGTGCAGGTATCGAAGTACGTGTTTAGAACTGATATTTTATGGTCAAGTTTTTATACAATCTACTTTTTAACGTGCAATAATCTATAAAGGGTGTTTGTTTGCTTATTAATGTGTCAATTTTTATAAGCTCTCTGAAGCAGTCCGAGATGATATTTGGTATGATCAAAAACTTCAGCTGTCAAAATGGTCAAATATAATCAAAGTTCGCTATGTAGTAATGGTCTGTTTTATCTTAACGAATCAAATAAATACATAGAGTGTTGCCAGACTCGGTACACGTTCAGTCAATTCAAAAGTAATTATTTATAGAGAAAACTCGAAATCTGTAATTTAATTCATTCGTGGACCGTGACTAGCTTTAAGATAATGAAAAGGTGGTAAAGGAAGCAGTGCTTGATGATGCTATTCCAATTAAGGATACGCCCATAGTTCAGTCGGTTCCCATTTTGTGTGGTGGTTTTTTATTGTTCTCCTTACTACGATCATTTGGTCTGCATTTGATTTAGGAGAGAGAAATATGAGTTGACGTTAATGTGACGGGGTTGATTCGGTCACCTTTGTGGCTACATTACTGCCAGTCTTACATTTTTAGTCCTAAAATGTATAAAATTTGGTTTAAATGTATAAAATGAAATGTATTTGTTTTAAGGAAAACAAAAAAAAATTGTGGCGCTCCAGGGTGTCTAAAAGTGACGGAAGAAGGTTCTTTTAGTTATAGGAAAAAAATGATGATTTTATAGTACTTTTTGCTATATGCCTATAACGCGAGCCCTACGGCTCACGGGCACCTTGTGCTCTTGGAACACATGGTACCATAACATGTTAAAACTCATTTTTGAGTGTCGCACTTCATGTCACATCAGCTTTAACATTATTTACATCATCAAAACCACCCTCTCCAAATAACATGTCATAATACCCCCTTCAAGACCCATCATTTTGTTTTGTTTTTCGTTTTCTAAATCAACCAATGAAAGATTCACTAAAAATAAAAATGACAAGTTACATTAAAATTAATGTTTAACAACCAGATTGTTAGGAATTAGTCAGCGTGATGCTGGTTTCTTTTTTGGTGGCCGTGTTGTCACTTTTTTCAATCACACCAACGACATTGATTACATTTTCCGGCCCACCAGTTGGTAATGGAAGGATATAAATGGATGTTTAACAACCAGATAGTTGCTCTACTGCTATCGGTGATCTTATTATAAACCTAAATGACTTGAACCCCCTGTGTTTTGCTAATATATTTTTCTAATCAATATTCAACGTGTTGCAGGTGTGGCAACGTTGCTGCAATTCTTGAGTTGGATGCTTATCTCAATCAAACGTTTCGTGTGTTTGAAGTTGCTCCACAGGTATGTAATTATGTATTCTGGGATTTAAGTGGAAAATAGAGGCATTATGAAATGTCATTTGTATATAGAGGCCACATTAATTGACCAGTTTGACCCGTATGTCTTGTTTGAGCAAACATTGTAATTTTACCTGTTTGAGCCATTATAGACGGAATATTACGCGAATTGACCCATGTACAAGTAAATGGGTCAGAATTGCCTCCTCTAGAGCATGTTCACAATTTTGCCTTCATTCTTGTCATTATGTAAGTAAGGCTGACCTCATTCTCAAGGAATAAATCAGATAAGAAACAGATTAGGCGTAAAATTGTTTTTATGACTGTCCTAGTCACTGTTTTATTACAAAAGTTGTGCAGTGTTAAATGGTCAATGACTGCAATGCAACAATTGCAGGATTCAAGAGGGGCTTATGCCAAAAAGCCAGCGCTAGATTACTTTTTGTGATGAAGGATTTCACTGATGTACACTCCGTGACAAGTATCGTTTTGCATATGATATTGAAACTTCAAAAAATTTTGTATGGCTCGCGAGCAAAAATGGATTTTACAGAACTGTTTGGAAGCCCTTTCCCTTAGGTGGTTTTTTGACACCATTTTTTTGCTCATGTATCATTGAGTTCATTTGCGTGTTTCAGTTGTGCACATACAAGGTGTTTGTTTGTATTGATGAACCACAGGCACATAACTGACTTGAACCCTCACGGGTCTAAATTTCCAGATTATTTTGGATACTAAAGAAATGATGTATGGGTCACTTTTTGACCTCCTTTTACCTTGATTTGTATACATTATTTGCATATCAAATTTTCTGATTTGGTTGTCACATTATAATTTTACATTCATTAATATAGATTCTCATTAATAAGAATTACTAGGTAGGTTTTTTCAGAAAGATATATGCTTGTATGTTGTAACAACATACGATCAGGTTGTGTCATACTAGACTGAAATCGAAACTTTCATCAATACATAAATTGAAATGTATAGTACGTGTATCAATATCATCGGTGGTATTACTACTAGTCTACTAGCGAACATAAAATCTAGGGGTGGCAATTAGGTTTGAAAAGTCTAAACAACCCAATCCCTACTTGATGTGAGTAATAAAAAATTGTGCAATTAGTCGGAGGAAAACATTCCAAAGCACGAACGCACTCCAAACTGGTTTGTTTATAGAAATGCTTTGCATAAAATTAATGACTGAATATATGCTTCAACTGAGACCAAATTTAGTTAGAAAAATGCAGACTCAGAATAAGTGGGAATGGTTATCAGAAATCTCGTCACAGAGAACACATTTAAAATCAGCATCTGAAATCCATTTACTCATTATATCGAGTTTTCAACCCTCCATGGAACCTAATCATGTCTAGGAATACATTGACTGTTTAGCTTAGACCATGGAATTTAATCATGAATCTACATCATTTCACACATTTAAAACGGAAAAATCTTTTAACCTGCCTTTGGTTGACTTCCACTTAACCAAAGAACAGGAGGAGGGACACATATTGGAAACATCCATTCACATATAAACACAAATATCAAATTTATATATAAATATATAATGCATTTCTCTGTTTTTCAAGGCAATCATATTAATTAAAATGAACTAGCTTAGATGCTAGGAATTACGACACTGAAATGATAATTCGACTAGAAAAACCCTAAAACTACACCGACCCTAGACTTGCAAATGTGAAAATCTAAACAATCGAAGGAGGAACCCCCGTAATCCAAACCCAACCAACCAAACGTTTAACTACGTAGGTGCAGTCACTTGGTTTCTGAAAAACGGGCGAGAAAAATTATCTAGCTTTTTAATAACCTAAACTTTGCATAAGGAATTGAAGACTTGAATAGTTGAATGTGTATCAACTCTTTGATCTGTATACCTTGTCATCGTCTTCAATGAATGATAGAATTTGACTCATCAAGTAAGAGTAGCGTTTCCATGTACGAATTCACTGAAAAGGAGTCAAAATTTCCATTAATCTCAGCATCACTGCTTCGTCCTGAAGAGGGTTCATAAACTTCAAGTACAGACGAGTATGTATCATCAGTATTTTCAATTATAACTTCACCGTTCTTTCTTAACTCTAATACTCTATAACGCACACACGTGTCTAGTGCCTTGATACTCAACATCTTAGTAAATAACTTGGTAACACCCTCCATTATCCATACATCACAAAACCTTGTCTCGCCTTCATTATAATACTCAAACAAACCAAGCGACTCATAAACCTTCGAGATCACTAATTCATTCTTGTGTACTGACCTATCTGGAAGGCACACTTCGCCAAATTCATGACTTTTCAAATCAAACGAAATGATCAAATTAGACTTAATTCCATTAGCTAATTTAATACGATCATAAG